>CAUYQV010018156.1:0-17416 GCA_963574575.1 Galagoides demidoff
ACTATAACTGAGAAAATGACATGAAGGCTGTGTTGATCAGTTTGATGGAAGTATTTCGGATTGCATGCGAAAACCCCACACTGTACCCCAGAAGTGCATTAATGTACATAGTTACCATTCAATAAAATTTAAAAAAAAAAATAAAAATAAAAATAAATCCCTAGAAAGAAAGGGTCTCTTCCTTCCACACATAAGCCACAGAGGAATAGTTTCAAACATAAGAACCACTGCTGCTCCCTGTAGCCCCATGGAATTGCTAGTTAATGCACATCTGAGATTTAAAAAAATACAGTTAGTCACCTTCATGTTGTGTGTCGGTGTTGCTTGGTCCCTGAGCAGAACACCTGCCATGAAGTTTTAATAGGGGGTGGTAAGAGTGATAACTTAGCTAAGAGCGTACTACTTCAGACAACCTAGGAGTCGAGACCTGTGCTCTCATGAGCTCTCATGTCTTTGCCTTAAGCCATCATCAACTTTAACCTCTCTTTATAAATAACTGAAAATAACATTCTCCTGGCCTTTGGCCAAGAACCCAGAGGACGCCCTCAGTGCAAGATGACCTTGATTGCCACATGCCTGAGATAGCATGAGCAACTTCCACACCTAGACATATGTTGGACTTTAAAGACTCGTCAAGGGCAACTATTTCTTCTGGTTCTCAGCAAACCAGCAGTGTTGCAGGATAGTCTGGCCACATTAGTCATGCCTAAAGAAGCTGAGCGCACAGTAGGTGGTATCTCACGTAAGACTTCCACAGAAGGGCTCCAAGGGTAATTTTGACCAGTCAGACCAGTCAACTTGAAACATCAGCCTGGAGTTAGCAGCAAATCCTCTGCAATGGAATCTGTGCTGATTGCCAGGTTGGGTACAGGATGAGACAGGAAGGGGGATCAGTCTATAGATAAGCACGTCTCTTCTAAGGCTCTAACAGGTCTCTCTGATTCACAGGATGCCTTCAGGGCTGTACACCCGGACCTTGACCTTGTGCAGTTGTACCTTAAACCACTGCTCATTGGAGAGCTTGCCACGGGAGAGCCCAGCCAGGAGAGAAACAAAAACCTGAGTGAGGTGCCAGGATCCAGAAGTGGAAGATAAGGTGTATTTCAAGGCAAATTTACTGTTTTCTGTGAGAAACAAATCACTGGGCCTGGGTAGGCCCACAGCACTTTAAATAAATGGATTTCACATATTTCAAAAGAATATCTTTCTCTTTTTACCTTAAATTTTCTGTGAAACAAAAGAAGGGCAGTCGTGGCCTCGCATCAAAGAGTACTGTCACTTCTCTAAGCACCCACCTCCTACCAGGCAACTGTCACAAACTTACACACATTTCTTTTCAGAGATGACTTATAATCGTGTGTTTTATGTCCATGTCCATGTTCCCTGCTCAGATAAGCTCCAGAAGAGCAGAGACTCTGTCCATCTTGCTTACTGCTGCGTTCTCAGGACCCACCTGAGCAGGATCAGACCTGTGGTCAGAGCCCCACGAATAGCTGTTGAGCAAAAGATGTAAATGTCTCCTCACTGAAGCCCATTTTACATGTGGGGAAATTATCATTCAGGGGGAATAAATTACTTTCAGAAATTCCCACTGCTTGTATATCAAAGAGCTAAGCCTCCAAATCACTTCTTTATGGCTCCAATCCCTGAGTATTCCAAAAGATGAATGCCATTCTTTCTTCACTATTGTAACTACACATGAATTATTGTCATCTCAGATACAAGATCTCTACGAGACTAAGAACTCACCAGGACAGATATTCATAAAGCTTAAAGGGATTTTACTTAACATGAAACAACTCAATTCTTTGCCATTTATTTTTGCTACAGCTTACCTTTATCTGATTCTTAATTCTTTTCAAATAATCAAAACACTGATTCACACACCACTATGAAGCAGAGAGAATAAAGATTTTATTCAGGAGACAGACTCACAGAGATGGCTCCTTGGAGGACCAGGCTCCTCCTGGTTACTTGTAAATCTGGGCCTGACTCTCAGGCTTGTTCTGCAGGCCCATGTGCATCCCACAACACAGTTCTATAGAGAAGAGTGGGCTCTGAGGGTGGACGGCCTGAACTCACAACCCAACCCTGCCATTATCTAGTTGTGCAAGTGCCCAACCACTGTGGGGCGCAGTTTCTTGCCCTATAAAATAGCTCCAGTAGAACCAACCTCAAAATAGTTATTGTAAAAATGATTGAAGGAAGTCAAGCCATGTAAAGTGTTTATAGCAGTGTCTGACACATTGAAAATTCTTGATCAAATAAAAATGTTATCATTATTATGAACCCAATGGTGGTGCTAGTAATTAACAAATTTCCAGATACATCTCTATCGTTTGGGTTCAGTGGACTTAGGTTAAAAGGGGTAGATGATGCTATTGCTTTATCAAAAAGATTCATTTAGAAAAAGGAAATTCAGGCTATGTCTGTGGCTCAAGGAGTAGGGCACCAGCCCCATATACCTGAGGTGGCAGGTTCAAACTTGGCCCCAGTCAAAACTGCAACAACGAAAAAAGAAGTAGAAAAAGAAAATTCCCCTCATGGCTGACAGATAGAAGATAGTCACTAGATAAAGGATTATTGGTCTCTAGGGTTAAAGATCTACTCAAAATTTTCTTTTGTACATCTATGTGGATACTTAAATCAGTATGTACAGAAAATTGGTGTTTGAGCATAAAACTGGGTGATAGGTATGAGTTTGGGTCCAACATCTGTCGCTGACTTGCTGGTGACTTCAGGCCAATCACTATTCTGAGTTTCAGTGACCCTCGCTCTACAATAAATGGCTTGGCTGAGATTCAGCCTTGATAATACCACTTAAAATTGTCAAATTATTAAAATTATGTATGGCCACAAGCATTCCAAAGTTTATGGGGTCTTGGTACAGGAAATTATTCAGGCAGCAGCTCCTTTAAAAGTTGCTTCATGCTGGGCGTGCTGGGGCACGCCTGAAATCTCAGCACTTCGGGAGGCCACACAGGATGATCGGTGGAGCCCAGGAGGTCAAGGCCGCAGTGAGCTAGGATCAGGACATTGCACTCCAGCAAAAGATTGTATCTTTTTCAAAATAAATTAAAATAAAAGTTTTACCAGTGAATTTTGAAATGACCATTTTGACATCTAGAATTATTTTCACTGTTCTTTATTTCTTACTTCCCTCCCTTCTCACATCTGTGAGGCCCTGCTGTCTTTCTCATACCCTGCTCACCTTCTTAACTGTTTGTTTTCAAATCCAATATAATCAATAAGCCAAGAGGTATTTCTTTCCAACCTTGCATACTCCACAGAAGACTGTGACAGGATTATGGACCAATGTTAATTCTGTGCACAAGCACACAGGGACATGCACACGGCATACAGGACCAATGGTCCTTCTACAGGACCATTCTGCCCAGCAGACGCTCACCAGCACCCCTGGAGACCCTGCCTTGTTCTAGAGATTTACTGAGCAGCTCTCAAAAAAGGATAGGTGGAAGGAGAGTAATTGGTGGGACCATACCTATGGTGCATCTTATAAGGGTACATGTGAAATTTGCTAGGTATAGAATATAAATGTCTTAACAGAATAACTAAGAAAATGCCATGAAGGCCATGTTAACCAGTTTGATGAAAATATTTCAAACTGTATATAAAACCAGCACATTGCACCCCATGATTTCATTAATGTACACAACTATGATTTAATAAAAAAATTCATCCTTAAAGCTAATCTGAATGAATTATATTCTACTATGTTCACTATCTTCTATAAAACAGCCCTTTGTACACATTAAACAACTGGCTTGGAAGCACTCTGTAAACTACACCAGTAACTATGGTAACACAGATCCATCTAGAAGACCAAGTTCTCCAAAGCAAAACCAGAGCTTAGTCAACACCTAAAATAATACTGATGGCTTAAAAAGCAACCAGAAGGCTCATATAGCCCTCTACCAAGGCATCCTCTGCTTCCTCCTCCTCTAGAAAAACTAATTCCAAGTTCCATAGCAGTGTGGGAACAGTTTATAAGTCACTAATCATCTTTCACCAGGAAAAAGAAATTATCATCATTTTTATTTCAAAGATTTTGTTTACTGATTCATTGGGGATTTTTGTTTTTAATTCTGGACAATTAAATTTATTAATATTAGTAAAATTCTACTAACAAAATAAATTTATCACTAAACTAATAAAATAAAATATCAGTGATATCAATTTCTATTCCCTTTTCCCTAAATGAACTAATTTTTTTTGAAACACTTACTTCACAGTCCCAGTTGGTGAAAGATTTCCAAAAATTGCAGAAGACATTAGAGGCTAGATGCCAACCTGGGGATCTTCTTCCTTCACTTAGCCCGGGTCCTCACTTTGGAAGTCCTGGCTTGGCTAATCCTGTATCAGTTTGGCAGTGGCTGGCGAGTTATGATACTCATTTCCTTTCTTCTCACAATTTCTCAGGTAAGCGGATATCCTGAGCCCAGGCAGTGTCCTCACAGGATGGTTCAGTATTTTCTTCGCTCTTTAGGTTGGTGTCAGCTGCTCTCTTGTTTCTTGACAAGCCACTCACCCACATGAGACACTCATGGCAAGTCAGCAAACTTCAGTGGGCATCAGTTCCCTCATCTGCAAAATGAGGATAATAATGAAGGTAGAGTTACTCTCAGGAGGACCAAGACTAATGTGTGAAATGCCCAGCACAGGCCAGGCTTATGGCAAATGTTTAATTAATGACAGTTGTCACTGTTTGCCCCATTTTATTCTCACAATTTCAGTAACTAAAATTCTGTCGTGGGCCACGTAGCACTCATCTTTATCTTTCATTCATTAACCAACCTACATTCATCAATGCAACAGACCATTAATTCTCCCAAGGGCAGAGACTACGTCATATTGTGTAAGAATAAGCATATATAAGTCCTCTCTGAATGAAAACAGAAACTGATGCTTAGCAGAGTATTTGATACATTCTAGGGGAATGAAGTATGAATCTCTGAATGTGGGCTTCTATGAATGCAGCACTGTGTTGTGACTATGAAGGGAAATTCACACACTCCCTGCTCTGGAGAAAGGAGTCATTAGTGGAAAGACAGTCATTCAAACAGCTAAACATTCTGCATGACAGAATGGTGCTAATGCCAACGAGAGGAACAAGCATGTGCTCTTGGAGTAGAAAGGAACAATTAATACTCATTGGAACAAGTAGGGAAGGTTTTGTAGAGAATTAACAGCAAAGCATTTCCAAGTTCCATAATTTTGTGTGTTAAGTTTTTTTCATGAAAAACCATCTTGCTTTATTTCTTGTAAAAAGGGACTTTCGGAATTCAATGGTTTTTTGGTGCTCAGCATAAGCTGGGAACTTCATATGTACATGAGTTGCATAACAGCCCATGAATCAGGTGTGAATGCCCCTGTTTATCAGATGACGAACTGAAGGTCACAGCTACCAAGTAACCTGTCCAGAATCACAAAGTTCATAAGTGCTAAAGAACAGTTGAGAACCAAAATCTGTCTGACTCCAAAGTTCATGCTGGTTCCTCTCCATATTAGAAAATGTTGACAGAGGCAAGGACAGCATTCTAAGCTGAGAGAACCACCTGTGCTAAGGCGTGGAGGTTAGAAAAACAAGACATAAAGAAAAGAGAAGCCTGGCATGAGGTCAGACCAGATCACCCCATATTCTCAGCAGGCCTCTAGCACCTGCTGTCAGGCTCATTTATTTCTTTCGTCTTGATTTCCCAACACCTTTAACAACCTCGTCTCTCCCAGGCTTAGTGTGCATTTTGCAGCATGATGCAGGGCACTGTTCTACATTTAAGAAGTCCAAGTGGAACCATCTGTTGCACAAATTTGTGATGGGCCATCTCAAGGTACAGAATATCAGGGAGTCTGATGGGGATTCTTGAATGTCAGTCTGTCAGGCAGTAGTTTCCACATTTGTTTGACTATGCAATCACATCCGTAAAAAAATGTTTATGGTAACCCACTAATAAGTGTAGATAATATTTTTACACTTACTTACACTAATATTTAAAATGTATGTATTAATAGCGTAGATAATATTTATATACTAACATGTAATACAGTGTTATAAAATATGCATTAAAATGAGAATTTTTAATTACCCCGATAGCCAATTTGTCCCAAATCCTTGGCAGTTGATTGCCCTAAGGAATCATTTGCAGAAGGAAGTTTGTGGCTTTAAAAATGAAGATGTGCACTCTGAAATCAGGAATGTGAATATTTTTGGAGGAAGTTTGAACACTAATTACTGGGAAGTTAGGAGAATCCAATAGGCCTGATTAGTCCCAGGAGAGTGGAGCTATGAAGAAATAAAGTGAAAGACACAAGAGAACAGATAAAAGTGAAGAACTAGAGAAGGAGTAGCCAGGGAAAGGCAGATGGTTACAAAGCCCCGATTGCTGGGAAATGGAGATAAGGCAGTGGCAGCTGGTCTTGGCCACCCACTGTAAGCTGGGAAGCTCTGGAAAGCACACACTCTCTCCTATGCACCTAGAAGAGTGCCTGGCACTTAGTAGGCCTTCCACAGGCATTGTTGAGTGGGTAATGAGCAAATAAGACTCCTATGAGTAGCGTCCAGCCCCAGGTCTGGCAGCACTCACTGTGTGACCTCTAGTAAATCAAATTCTACCTCTGGGCCCTCAATATTCTCATCTGTAATGTTGGGAGTTAAACTAAATCTCTGCACTTCTAGAACCCTGGGATGTAGTGACTCTGTCATCTGGCCTTTGAGGGAGGCCCAGAGCCTTCCACTAAAGCTGTGAATTCAAACAAGGCTCTCTTCACAACTGAATGAAAGCACATTTGTTCTTCCTTAACAAAGAACTTTTTTGCATGTACACCTTTCTGGTTGTCTGGCTCCACAAAGTCTAATGACTTGAAAGTGCCCATTAATAAAAGGAGAAAAGAATGCTGGGTCAGGCCCACAGAGAGTCATGAGCAGTAATTACTTCCAGGAAATGGTGAGCAAAGGCAGATGGGACTTACATCAGAGGACAGCCTGCCACCTGCCAGGTTCAGTCTAACACTATTGAGCTGTTGGCTCATGTAAGCCTCACAAGGTGAGGATTATAGCACCCCTATTTTCAGTTGAGACTCATGTTCAAAGGGGTTTAACTACACCGGAAGCTCCATAGTTGACTATGTCCCTACATTGGCCACCTCCTTAAATTGACCTAATTTTCAGGGACTGGAAATGCGCCACATGTACATATCAGTACGGTAGGCCAGCTTCCTTATGTTGACTACCTCTGTATGTTGGCCAATTTGTTATAGTCCATTGGGTGGTCAACTTACAGAGGTCCTACTGTATCTAGGCCATGAGCTGCCAAGTAGATGCCAGCATCGTTTTAAAATCTCTCCAAGGTGATTCTAACCTGCAACCAGAATGACGGCTATTACTTTAACAGCAGACCTGCCTTCTGTGGGAGCTCAGCCACTCATTAGCTGGATCACATCAAACAAGTTACTTAATGTAACTTGAATCTCGGTTTCTTCAAACATAAAATGAGAATAGGAATATGGTAGGGATGTTGTCAGGATCTTATACAATACCCTGTGTCATGCTTAACACAGTGCCTGGCATATGGGAAATGCCCAATAATGATTAGCTGTTACTAAAAGTAATAGAAATAGTCTTCCATAATCAAAACGAGGGCCCAGAATCATTAAGACAAATATTTCACAGTGATGGTATCAGGGAGACAGGAAGTAGACCACAAGTCACAACAGCACTGAGGAGGGACGTGCTTGGAAGCACCTGTTCTGACCCACGCTTTCTCACCCTGAGCACACTGAGGCTTCAGTAAATTATATAGCACAGATTCGGATTTGGATCCATATTAGAGACACGTCTGTCCCTCAAAATGCTTAGAATGAATGATAAATTGTCATTTTATGTGGCAAGTTTCACTTAACCAGAAAATTCTTGTACTGTTGGACCCTTTATCCACCAGTGTTAGACAGGAGAGGTGTTTCCGGATGCACTCAGAAATGCCACAGAGTAAAGGCAGGTGTTTTTATCATGTCCTTGAGCACTTTTAGGTAATGAGCCTTCCCAGTTTCCAAGCTCTTTTCTGAGGAGTCATATGAAAGGTGAGACTCCTATGCCCGAGAGTAAGTGGAAGCTGATTTGGTGCCAGTGTGTGGAATATTTCAGATCAGCCCCACTCTGGGGGGCATTTTTAAAAGTCAGTGCTATCCCATTACCCCAAATTTCTACACAGTTCTTTATACATAAATTTTCTTTCCAATGAAAATTGGCAGTAGTGTGAATAACTGACTCACAAGCAAAAATGAGAAAACAGAAAATGTCTTTTAAAATCAAATCAAATATACTTACTGCCTTTTTGCAGGCAAAACCAGGGATTCATGAGGAAAAAGAATATGGACTTAGATAATGTTCTGGAGACAATATTACTTATGGGGCAGATAAGTAAAAAAAAAAACTATAATCTAAAGAGCAAAATCACCACTGTATACATGCATTGTAATTTTAAATTTCAAACTTAAATAAATTACTTACTCCATATAAATTACCTCTTTTCTTTCTTTTTCCATAAAAGGAACAGATAGAGATTCTTGGGGGTATTCCATTTACTAGCTGCTTAAAAATACATATGTTCTGGTCTTTGCACAACAAAAGAACCCTTCTGAAAACAAACCATGAAACATCTGTATACATTCTGTACTTTCGTGTAATACTAAAATTCAAATGGTCTCCCCGTAGCCTATTTATTTATCCTCCAGGGTATTTTAAAAGCAGTAAGAATCAAATCGCATTACAGGGATAATGGGACAGAATATCGAAATCATGATCCCCCTGAAAACTCTGGCCTATCCTCATTCCATGACTACGTGCTAAAACATTTCAGTTTGGTGGCAGAAAAGATGTAAAACATGTTATTTCCTGTAATCCTCTCAGACACCTCATCAATTTCAGAGATGAGGGAATTGCCCAAGTTCACACTTCTAAATAGATGTCAAGCAGGGATTTAAATTCAGCTTGGTTTTAATCCAAAGCCTGGGTTCTTTCTACTGTACTGGGAAAAGACCCAACCTGGAAATGAACAATGACTTAGGGTGGCTCCTTTTCAAAATTGGGGGCAGCCTACTGGGCATGACCTTATAGTCCTCACTTGCCCATGAATTATTCTCTCCTTTGTCTCTGGCTTCCAGCTAGAGGAGTCAGGGGGAAGCTAACACTTTACATCATACCCATAACTATACCGACCACTGCCCGAAGATTTATCTGTTATGATCTTCTGCCTAAACTACCCTGAGTCAAAACTTGCCTCTCATATTACCAGTTACTGTAGGTAGTTATGATTGTTTCAAATATTCATTTAAGTGGGTAACCTGGGGCCACTTTTTTCTCTGGAACTAATTAAAGTCTTAGAGCTGAAATTTCTTTATATATAAAATAGGAATAATAATGTCTGCCCAACTATCTTCAGATTTGATTTTTTTTTCCAAATAAGCAAATAAGAGAAGGATGAAAAACATCTTTTAACAGGCTCTTATGATTTTCATTGTCAGGAGTTGTTTTAGCCTGAGATTATGTTTCTGGATCAGGGAATTATTTCTTTATAAGCTATGAGAGCCTCTGTTCAATGAGTCATTCCATGACCCAGCAGTGGGGACAAGCTCAGGAAATTCAAGTATCGTATCTAATGTAAGCTTTTTCTTTGCAGGTCTTGGCCATCTGTAATATTGAACAGTTCTTTTTCAATGACAGGTTCACTGGACAGGCAACCTTCCACATCAAGCACCAGTGGGAAATAGGAATCGTCCATGATAAGGAGAGAGCAGTAGCTTGCAACAAAAAGAGAAAATGATGACAGATGGAGAGCCAATCTCTAGAATATTCAGGGAGAAGCTTTTTATCTAACCATATACAGAATAGTCAGAGAAGAGAAGAGATCTTTCTCCTGGTCACACACTTACCTTTCATGTTAGTCCTCCGGAACCTCAGCAAAACAAGAAAGGATTATTATTCATATTTTATCAGAGAGGAAGTTTAAAATCCAAGAAAGTCACTGGGCTGACTAGTGGAAACTTTTGGATAAGAAGTGACTAACACCTCACTTCCTATTCCCATTCTCAGACATTTCCACTACAAGAACTTACTGAATACATTTCTATTCACAGAACAGGAGTTAGAAAAAGAGAGACAGATGAAAACAGAGATAGAAGAGGGGATATCTTCAGCTCTCCTAGATAATTCAAAATGATAGATAACCCATAACTTCATTTAGCACGGCCAAACATAAACATATTCTATGGAGCAATACTTCCTATATTATTACACAATGCACATGGCTTGCAGAGGTACTAAGAGATAAGATTAAAGTATTTTAGCAAGAGTTTTTGAACTCCCCAGAACAGAACTATTGTTCAAGGTCAAAGCTGGGTCTCTACTGCTATTATAGTAATAATTGTATTTGGTAATAGAGGAAACAAAGCTCCCTTGGGCTTCTCTTCCCGTCTAACTTTTTGTATTTCCCATGTTTCCCTAGTCTGTTCCCCACAATGCCATGTCATAATTACCACAAAGTGGCATCTTCTGGTGAGGTCACTGTGTGCCAAGCACAGACTGCGGTATGTGAACAAGCCCATGCTGAAGGCGTTTGGAGATATTCCCCAGTAAGAACATAATTTCTTTTGTTTTTCTGTGCTACCAGTCCCCAGACTGTTCACTGGCTTGCGAATCATTCACCCAAAATGATTTATTGAGGGGCGCCTGTATGCCCAGCCTGGACACAACACTATAGAGGGATCAAACAGTTATACTAATAACAAAAATAATATTTATCATTTTCCTGTTGTCTTCTAGAAACTTCTTAGTGAAAATGTCTTACTTACTCCCCTACTAAATTTCAAGTTTTGCAAAGCCAAGGTTGTGTGTTATTTGCTTTTCTGTCCCCATCAGAGCTTTGTACATGCTTTAGAACTTATGTGGTGGGAGGGACTACCAAATGCTCTGGGCCAGTGCTACAAATATAGATACCTTCAGGGTCTAGTGGAACATAAACATGAGGATCAGACTGGTATGACTGAGTAAATGAAGTCATAGGAACCGAATCTATGCTCATCCTTCAGTGTTCACATACAATTTCCTAGAGAATATTGATTGTGATAGTCAAATTAATAGCTAGTGGTCTTTCTGGGCATGGTGGCTCACACCCATAATCCTAGAAGTCTGGGAGGCCAAGACAGTTGGATTACCTGAACTCAGGAGTTTGAGCCTAGCCTGAGCAAGAATGAGATCCCATTTGTACTAAAAATTAGCCAGGTGTAGTGGCACACACCTATAGCCCCAGCTACTCAGAAGACTAAGGTAAAATGATTGCTCAAACCCAAGAATTTGAGGTTTCTGTGGGTGATTCCCACCCACTCTCCAAGCCTCATCCCAAATGCCTTTTCCACATGTCAGGCTTCTCTGACCCCCAGGACTAAACCCACCACATGCTCTTATAGCACCTGCTTCTCTACCACTGTGACCTTTATCATAATCACTTTCAAATAACATACTGGGTTACAAATTATTTAATAACTTGTCTCTCAAGCTAGATGAAGAGGACAAAATGCACATCTCTCCTAGGCATTGCTGTATCCCTAGAGCCCAGAAAAGTATCTTCCACCTTATAAAATAGGGCAGGTATGTGAGTACAGGATGGGTCGGGGTACAGGTGCATGGGTACAGAAGAGAACAAAATTGGTTAAATTCTCAATCTCCTCCACAAAGGCAAGGTGAAATCACCTGCTAAAAGCAATTCAGTGTATTCGACCTCCCCCCCCACCCCCCCTTTACCCCTAGTAAACAGAGAGGGACATTTGTCAGCTATATCTGGGAATTATAACATTGCCCCAAACCAGACAGAGGACCAAATTCCGGGGAGCAGCCTCATTTACATTACAGTCTCCCCTTCTGATGATTCTATTTACTGTTCCTACATGGCTTTGAAGAAATCCACAGCCCTCTGGAAGGAGGTTTACCATGAAACCTGATATTCACACGTAGAAGCATCTCTGAAGGGAGCACACGGATGAGCAAAGACTCTTCCCTGCTATTCTGGGAATTAATTACCCCGCAGGCATCCCTGAGTGCGCTGGGAATGTGAATATCAAGGACACCTGAGGACCTCTTCCCTGAAGGCCGTCCCTACAAATAAGAAGCCAGGAAACACCAGAGGACATTGGCCAGACTGACAAAAAGAACGTGGGAGTACATTGTTTTTATTTCTTCACTTGAGGGCTCTTAACCAATGTATTGGTTGTTTAAAGATTCATACTCACGTAGAAATGCTATTAAGAGTGCCAAGAAAATAGTAAAGAAAAAACTGAGGCTCATGCAAGAAAAAAAGGTGCTGAGTAAAAGGGAAAATTTATTGATAATTATTTATCTATAATTATTATTATAGATAATAATTTATTATTAAATTTAATAATTGAATTTAATAATTAAATTTAATTATTATTAAAATTTTAATTTGCTTAGTGGGTTACTTGTCAATAAAAATCATCATTTTTCTGAATGCACCATCTCACCTGGTATTTGCACTTGCTGAGGCACTGACTGTATTTCTGTTGCTCGTTCAACAAGCTTCCCAGAGGAGGGAAACCAAGGCCTGCTGACTCAGCTCCCCAGACACCAGGCACTGAGTTGGAATGTAGATGTCTTCTCCCACAGATCATCTTATCTCTGCTCTTCCCACTGTGGTGTGGGCTCAGCTCTGTGAATGAAGGTGGCTTAGCAGGCCAGGCCCCTCCCCATTTACGCTAACTGACTCCAGGAGTTATGGGACAGGCCTGCCCACACTCTCCAGTGGATTCCCATCCTCTTGGAATAAAGTCCAAACCTGAGACTGCCATGCCTCCTACTGCTCTGGCCCTCGCTCCCCCTGCTGCAGCACAGACTCTCTTCAGGCCTCCACACTCATCTGCCACAGGGTCTTTCCTCCTGATCCTAGTGCCTGATCCACATTGTCACCCTCCTCACTCTGTCTCACCTGGTCACTCTTCCACTCCCCTTCAGGTCTCAGCACCATATCACATCTCAGCTTCACCCACCATCCCAGAGATGCTTCTCTGCTAAGTTGGTCTATTGTGATATGCTCTATAGCAATCACCAAGTGTATAGTTGTACATTCATTGGTGTGATTTCTTAATTTGTCTTCCCCTGTAGCCTGCAATGTCCATGACAGCAGGACCTACCCGATGTGTAGTAGACACTCAGGGAGGAGGCACTCAGTGAAGGAAGGGGGGATGATGGATGGATAGATGGGTGGGTGGGTGGATGGATGGATGGATGGACAGATGGATGGACGGACAGATGGATGGTGGACGCATAGATGGATGGATGGACAGATGGATGGATGGATGGGTGGACGGATAGACGGATGGATGCCGAATCTAAGAGGTGACAACTTTAAAAGTCCTCCTTGGCCTCTCTCATGGAAATCCATCCTGTGTAATGACTTACCGGGAAGTTTCTCCTGATAACTAGAAAACCATTTAAAGTTTTTTATCATGAGAATTTTCTGATTTCAAAAACATGTTAATGTGATTCCTTTCAGTTAAATAGAAATATAAATAATATCAGATATAGGAGGATAATATCAGATATATGAATTATTATATTTTTTTCTTTTATTGTGGTTAGAACACATCATGAGAGCTACCCTTTTAATGTACATTTAAATGTATAAGACAGTATTGGTTTCCATAGGCACAATGTTGTAAAGCAAATCTTTAGAACTTTTTTGTCTTACATAACTGAAAGTTTATTCCTGCTGATGAGCAACTCTTATTTTTTTTCTCCCTCCAGCCCCTGGAAACTACCATCCTATTCTTTGCCTCTGTGAATTTAGAGACTTCATATAAGTAGAATCACACAGTATTTATTCTTCTGTGACTCATTTATTCCCTTTGCATAATTTCTTCCATGTTAATTCATGTTATTGCATATTGCCGGATTTCCTTCTTAGGGGATGAACAATATTTCATTGTATGTATATGCCACATTTTTAAAATTCATCTATTCACTGGTGGACATTTCCAAATCTTGGCTATTGTATGTAGTGCTTCAGTGAACATGGAAGTGTTATTTCTTTGAGATTCTGGTTTCAATTTTTTAAAATTAAATCCCAAAACCAAGATTACTAAATAAATTCTTACCAATACTTATAAACATGTACTATCACTAAGTCATAAGGATTATTCCATTAATACTCATAACAGGCTCATGGGGCGGATGCTATAATGAAGCTCACTTTATAGGTGAAAACCCTTGGAGTTGGGGGGGCTGACCAATGTTCCTAATGTCACAGGTGGGAGATTGGAGTAGAGTCTCAGACCCAGGAATGTCTGACTTCACAGTCAGAGCTCTTTAATTCTCCTATCAGGAAATCCAAAGTAAAGGAGAATTTAGTGGCTGGAATTCAACTCATGTGTGATACACCTCCTCTATGTCTAGCTTCATATGGTTTTCTCTGATTCACTGTTTCTTTTAAAGCTTTACTCTTGTCAAAATTAGGTGATGAGAATTTGCCTGCATTTTCACCTGGGCATCAATAAGGGTGACTATATTAAAAGTCAGGAACCTAAACTCTAATTTCAGTTCAATAATTTAGTGCCCTGAAATGAACACTTCATACCTCAATCCCCACATTTGTTTAGGTGTATTGTATAATATATCACCTGGTCTGTGTGCATCAGTGCATGGTGCATGGTGTGACAATGAAGTGAAGTAAGCAAATGGAATGATTTTATAAGCAAGAAATTCCCATTCAGAATTTAATTATCATTATTATTATTATTATTATTATGAGAGTTATTCCTCTCCTACAGTCACCAAAAACAAAGTCCACAAACCACAGACTCACAGAATGGGCACCTTTCGTAAGATGATGGAGTCCTAGCATCCTATTTATTTATGAGTCATAAATTTAAAAAATGACTTCTCCTGTTACAACAAGTATTACCCATAAATCACATTCCACTTCCATCTCTACTCAATCCCTCAGGACCAGTACCCAGATCTCAGGCTGGGGGAGTAGGGTAGAAAGCCAGGGTTCAAGTTATCCAAACTCCTGGTTAACCATGTGAGTGCACAGTTTTTATTGATGGAAATCTTACTGATGGCGAACAATACAAGTATGCCCTTTGTTGCCTAATCTGTGCATAATAAAGTGATCTCACGACTGTTTCCTTCCTAATCACCTATCCTCCTGGTACAATCCTAAAAGTGAAGAAAGTATAGGATATTGAACTTAAATGCTGTTCAAAGCAGGTACTTTTTCTGTCACAGCACTGTTTATCAAACAGATATTTAAAAAAAAAAATTGCAGTGAACATCCATATACCCATCACTAGAGTTCAACATCAACATTTTAGTAGTACAATCCCCAACCCCCAGGTTATGGACTGGTACCAGTCTGTGGCCTGTTAGGAATTGGATCACATGGCAGAAGGTGAGCAGCAAGCAAGGAAGCAAAGCTTCATCTGTATTTACAGCCGCTCCCTATGACTTGCATCACTGCCTGAGTTCTGCCTCTTGTCAGATCAGCAGTGGCATTAGAGTCTCATGGCATGTGAACCCTGCTGTAAACTGTGCGTGTGAGGGATCCAGGTTGTAGGCTCCTTGTGAGAATCTAATGCCTGACAATCTGAGATGGAACTAAGGACACAAGCAAAACCCTTAGGGTAGCAATGCCTCTCCTCATGCCCAGATGGGATCATTCAGTTGCAGAAAAACAAGCGTAGGGCTCCCACTGATTCTGCACTATGATGAGTTTTATAATTATTTCATTATATCTTACAGAGTAATAATAACAGAAATCATGTGCCCAATATGTAATGCACCTGAATCAGACTAAAAACAAATACCTGCTCACCACCCACCACCAGTCGGTGGAAAAACTGTCTCACATGAAACCAGTCTCTGGGGCTAAAAGGATTGGTGACCACTGTTTTAGTAAACTTGCTTCATCCCGTGTCTGTTGACCTACACATATCTCAATTTATCCATTAATTCATTTATTTTGTATGTACTTCCAAGTAAATTTCCTATGGCTTACGCTTAAAACTAAAATTCAGATTATGCACACAGCAAAGAATATTTTCTCCTCTTTGATAAAGAATTGGTAGTATTTCGGATTGCATGTGAAAACCCCACACTGTACCCCAGAAGTGCATTAATGTACATAGTTACCATTCAATAAAAATAAAATAAAATAAATAAAAAAAATAAAAAATAAATAAATTCTCTGAAAATCCTTAAAAAAAAAAAAAAAGAATTGGTGAATACTGTGGCACAGCTTCAGCTCTTCAGCTCTAAGGCAATATAATATAGTTACTTTTTCTGCAAAATTAACTATTAACTAAAAACAGAATAAACCTTTTCTCACATATATCTTTCATTCATGTTCATTAATTCACCCATTGCTTATAATCTATACTCCAATCACCAGCAAGAAGGATCTGTCCAATGCAATGATCTGTCTAAAGTCCCCCACTTATCCTACACTGACTCCTGGTCACACTTACAATAAAAGGCCAACATCTCAGGCAAACTCCCAGTGCTCTATATCATAAGACCTTTGCCTTGGTCTCTGATCCAATGTGCAAAGTGTTCCCTTCACTCTCTCCAGCCTGGTTGTCTTGCATTCTGTTGTTTTGTTTTGGTTTTGCCCTTGAAAAACATGAACCCAGGTCACACCAGTCCCCAGTAAAGTAATAGCAGTAGTAACAGTTCCTCTCATGGGCAGATAAAAAGATTCCCCCCCTCACCATGAGTCTTTATACTCTTGTTAGTGGAGATACTTAACACAACATTGATTATACACTTCTCTTTGATTTACTTTATATTGTTGCTGACAGATATTTTCAGAAAAAAATCCATGGAACTGTACAGAACACATTCAAAGACATCTTATTAGATGCATTTTCTTAAAAAAAAGAATTAAAGTTTAATTTATCCTTTGAGGTGATTTTCTGTAGCTGGATGCTGCTGATCTACTTACATACTGCCTTGTGTTTCAAAAACATTTGTTATATTTCATAAGGTTGAGAAATAAAACTAAAGCAATCGTTGATTTGCTTGTTGATAGGTGTGAGGATAGAAATTGAGGTTCAAGTTAGAAACACTTCTTTCCTATCTTTTTTAGGGCTTCAATCACATCTTGGTTTCTCAGACTATAGATCAAGGGGTTCAGCATGGGGATAATAATGCCATAAAACACAGTAGCCACTTTTTCTTGCTCTTGAGACTCAGTAGTATGAGGGTGTAGATACATGTAGGAGAGAGTCCCATAGAAAATGGTGACAGCTGTCAGGTGGGAGGCACACGTGGAGAAGGCTTTCTTCTTCCCAGCAGCAGAGGATATCCTCAGGATGGCAGCCAGGATATACATGT
>CAUYQV010018157.1:0-13901 GCA_963574575.1 Galagoides demidoff
GTGGCTGGTGCCTTAGCCAATTGAGCCACAGGCGCCGAGTCTACTGTTATGAATTGTAACGTAAATATCTGATATGCAGGATGTATTGTCATTGTTACAAAGGGGTTGTGACCCACAGGTTGAGAACTGCTGACCTGGGAGCTCCAGGGACCTATCTCATGCTCTTTTCACTATTATGACTATTATCAGTTTGCAATGCATTCTGCTGAAACAAGAGAAAACTAGAATTAGCCATCAAGGAATCTGGATTAGGCCATTGCAGGCCTGGGAACTGCCACGTGACCCAAATGCTTCCCTCTTTTTGCGATTCTCTCCTTACCATGTAGTCCTTTTCCTTGTGCTTGTTGCCTCACATAGGAAAGGAAGGGTTCCTTGCCTCACATGGGTTGCTCCATTTCCTTGCTATCCTGGCTATCTGGTCTGCTTTCTGGGAAAAGGGAAAAGAGCTTACGGTGAAGGGCTAGCTCAGTTGGTGCCTCTTAGGAAGTCTCCCTGAAATCCACATGCTGGAATTTCCACTTAGGTTTCTTTAGCTAGACAAAGTTGCCTGGACACCTATCAGTGATATTTTTAGCTGGGCATGCTACCACCCTGAACAAAATTCGGGTCTGCTAGACACAGGGGAAAGGCTAGAGGCAGAGTCTGCCACACGGATGCTTGGATTGGGATCTGAGAATGCCCTGCCTAGGAGGCCACCGGGTTCTTCTCTTCAATCTCTAATGTCCCAAAGGTAGAACATAGTAGAGAAGATAAAAGTTTGAATTTTCTGCTGAATTGGAGGTTTCTGGGGGTGGTTAGGGTGGGAACTTTTAGTGTGATTTGGGAAAGAATTCTTGACACAAAGATCAGGATAGAAAGGAGTAAAAGTTTATTTTACTTCCCAAAGGGAGGAAAGACATGGCAGAAAAGAAAGGAATGAGAGGCTCGGTGCCTGTGGCTCAAGTGGCTAAGGCACCAGCCACATACACCTAAGGTGGCGGGTTCAAATACAGCCCGAGCCTACCAAAAAAACAACAATGACAGCTGCAACCAAAAAATAGCCAGGCGTTGTGGCAGGTGCCTGTTGTCCCAGCTACTTGGGAGTCTGAGGCAAGAGACTCGCTTGAGCCCAGGAATTGGAGGTTGTTGTGAGCTGTGATGCCACAGAACTCTACCCAGGGAGATAGCTTGAGGCTCTGTCTCAAAAAAAAAAAAAGAAAGGAATGAGAAGCGCTGGCTCTAGGGTAAGGGGTTTGGAGGTTTTTACGGGGATAAAGGAAAGGAAAAAGGGACCGCTGCTAGCCGGTAGCAAGAGCCAGATGTGAAGTAGCTGTGTTTGTTCCCCCCCCCCATTAGATTAGGTTATCAGTTTCCCCAGAAAATGGTGATGGAAAGAGCATGAATTGAGGGAGGGTCATGATCCTATCATCTCAGTTATTTTCAAATGCTGTGAAAATAAACTCTTTGAGACAAGGTAAGCCCCAGGTGGTTAACCAAACAAGGGAGTAGTTGTGTGTTATGATCTTTCTCTCTTTTTTCTATTAGATAGTTTATTTTTCCATATTAGTTTATTAGGAATGCTATCCTTTCCAGGACATAAAAAACTAGGAAAGAGGAAGAGAGGGCATTCTGACCACATACATCTTTTACATGCTAACCTTTGAATTATCTCCTCATCCTGAAGGCTCTGCTCAGAATTGTGAGGGTAGAGAGTGCAGGGCTAGAGAGCCGTGGGCTGGGGGGAAGAGTGAAGTCAGAATTCTGTCCCACACCCTTAGCTGGTTGGATTGCTTGGAGATCTGGGCTAGACATGAAGGGATCTTCCTGCACATCCCACCTCTTCCCCATGGAGACCAAGGAGGCCCTGGCCATAGGCCTGCCTCTTTTTCTGGGCTGGGCCCAGCTTTCCTCACGAGGACCTCGTAACCACGCATCCTTCCCACTCTAGCCCTGTCTACCACTGGTGCAGGTGCCTGCTAATGCTCAAGTGTCACCTTGAGCACTTTTCTTCAAAGTGAGGTCCCTAACCAGCAGCAGCAGTACCTAAGAATTTGCCAGAAACAAATTCTCAGGCCCCACCCTATGAGATTAGAAATACTGGGGGTGATATCCAGAAACCTGTGTTTATATAAATGTATTTTAGAGACAGGGGTGGAGTGAGGGAGTCTCACTATGTTGCCCAGGCTGGCCTCAAACTCCCAGGTTCAAGTGATCCACCAGCCTCAGCCTCCCTAGTAGCTGGGACTCCAGGCATGGGCCACTGCACCTGGCTTCACAAGCCTGCAGGTGATGTATAACAGTGTTCAGCTGTGAAGCTCAGCTTCTGTGCTGCTAGCACCAACCGGAGGCAACCGAGAAAGGCAGAAATAACAAGAGCCCACCTGGCCCTCACAGGGCTGGTGACCCTGTGGCCTTCTGATTTCAAGATCATTCTCTTTTAAGTACCAAAGGAGGCAAGAAAAGTTCATCTTTCTCTGTTGCACCCCTTTCAATAAAAGGATTTGTTATATAAAATTTGGATTCAGTCAAAAGGCTGCACCAGGAAGGACACAGTTTCCTTCCTTCACAAGCAACAACCATGTGAAGACTGAGGGTTGTTTTTTGTTTTGTTTTTTTTTAGGATAAGAATTACTGTTCAAGGTAGAAATGACTGACGGACTGAACAAGTTTCCCATTTTATAGATTTGGGAACTGAGATTATTGAGAGAGGAGAATATATTTGCCCAAAGTGAATAGCACAAGTGGAACTAGAATTCAAGTTTCCTGAATCCTAGGGTGAGTGAGCTACTTCTTTTTTTTTTTTTTTCCAAATTGGAATATCTTAAAAAATTGTAGCATTTATACCTATTGTGTGAATCTTCTACACAAGAATGTGGTACCAAGAACTCCAGCCTCATTGTAAACAGTGAAAAAGCTCAGGGGAGGAGTCTGAAGTTGGAGTAATGGCTTATCTGGGGATGTGCTGGGTGGGCCACCAGGACCTGCCCTTGTTGAGGGCCTCTCACTTCCTCACTTGGTATTCTTCCACCACACTAATGCCATGGCCTCTCCAAATGAGACCAGGGGCAGAGGTAGTGGGGCTTACATTTTTTGGTACTTTCCAAAACCTGCACACAGCAGGCCAGTCTGCCTGGACCACTGTGGGGCCAGGACAAGAGTAACAGTGGAGGCCCATTACCATGTGGCTATGTTTTAAAATGCTGTAATTTAAGCTAACATACTACTAAATAAAATGTATGTCTTCTTCCTACTTTGACAAATAAATCTTTATAAAGACTTGGCAGACTGGAATAGGAGGTGCAGAGAGAACAGGCTCCCCCCACATAGCCCACCCCCTTCTCTTCTCATCCAGGCTGCATCCCACACTTCAAAGGCCTTGTGCACAGGCAGGTAGACATGGCAGCCAGCTCACTACACTCATCTACACTCCTGCAAAGAGCCAGTCATGGCCACCTTAGGACCTAGAGAAGACGTCCGTGCACACCCTGGGCACAGCTCTGGGCTATTGGGGGTATGAATTCCACAGTCCTAGATACCTGGACCTAAGATAGATGGTCTTCGAGTGAACATATCCCTTTTCCCTGTGACTGCCCCCACTGTGGGTAGGGTGTGGCTGGAACTGCAGACTCTTGGAATCATGCCAGAACTTCTGAGTCAGAATCTGCATTTTAACAACATCCCCAGGTGATTCGTGTGCACATCAAGGTCTGAAAAGTACTGCTCTGAGGCACGAAACTGAGGACCCTAGTCCCTCTTACCCAGGTCTAGGAGTGGTACTGACAGTAGGTAACAATAAATATTTGCTCGACTAATGGCAAATGTCCCCTCACATAAGCCTGGTAACCTGCAGGGGGCATGGCTGCCTGGCCCACAAGGATATTATTTTCTCTTTCCCTGGGGCCTCAGTGGCCAATATCAGCTATACACTCTGCTCTGGCCAGAACTGGCTTGTCTGGTAACAGATGACTGACCTATATTGGGCTCATCAGATTATCTCTCCCAAGAATTTTAAACTTAAGCCAAGAAAAGAGGCTCCGGAGTAATAGCAATAGCAATAGTGAACATGTGCCAAGCGTGGTGCTCAGTGTTTTATGTATATGATGATCAATCTTCACAGCAACCTCGTCAGGGAGGTATGATCACTCTGCTTGCTTTCTAGCTGAGGAGCACAGGCTCCCTGGGGTTAACTCTCCTTTCCCAAAGGTTCCAAGGGGGTGCAGCAGCATTGGGACAGCAGAGCAGCTGGATAGCTGAAACTGAGTCATGTGATGCACAGATGAGGTCTGCCAACTTGGGTTGCCCAGGTTCCCTGGGAGCTGCATAACTTCATGATCAAAACAATGATTATGGGAAATGGCCTGTGTGCAGAGGTGGACAAGACCTGGCCCCAGGCGAAGCTGCAGCGATGGAGGGAGGAGACCTGGGGTCCAGTGAAGAGCAGGAGCAGTGGAAAGGGGAGCAGAGAGAACCTCCACCTCCTGAAGGGAGAGCAGGGAACTGGCCAAGACCAGCTGGAGTCCATCTGAACCTCAGTACAGGCCAGAGAGCGCTCCCCACAAGGACTATTGGAGATCTGCTTCCCCCCTCCAGTGAGTTGGTGGCAAGCTTGCTGAAAAAAAGGTGTTGGCAGCTTATTTTAGAGACATGGGGCAAGGGGCAGCGGAGAAGTTTGCACCCTCCTCTGCACCCAGCCCCAAAGAAGCGGACACCCCAGAGACTGAGTGGGTGGAAGCAGCTGGGATGTGCTGGGTTGAAGCCCTGCAGGGGCGAGGGAACCACTCCAAATTGGAAAAGGGAGTTGGGGCCTCACTGACTGGAGGCCCAGGGTGGTCTCTAACTCTGATTCTCTAGAAACTGAGCTCTGAATGGAATCTGCCATTCTGGATGGAGCAGGGCAGTGACCTTGGGCAGGTTGGCATTTGAGCACCTAAGAAAACAAAATCAGCAGCAAAAAAATTCTCTCACAGTCCAAGCCTCTGCGTGTGCAGGGTTGTCTGGTTTTATTTAAAAAACAAACCAACATCTTTCATTAGCACTGTCACAGCAGAGGACCCTGCCATCATCTGACAATGGAAGGTCACTTACATAGCACTGTTGCAGGCCACACCTTAAATGGCTCACAGTAGAGGTGTCACATCCTGGGCAGCACACTAGCCCAGCTACACAGAAATACACTTCTCACTGCACACATATCCCTTAAAACAAATAAACAATCATCTGGTCAGAGAATCACTGGCCCCCTACAATAAGGAGGGTACCAAGCTTGGTGGCAGAGACCCAGGTCCTCGTGGTCCCTTGCAGTGGGGTGAGGTGACCAGGACTCCTCAGGACGATGTGACTACAGCCAGGAGCTGCCAGGGCCTCCTTCCTGCTGAGAGATGTAAGGCATCCGTCCCAACGCCCACAGGAGGGGGCGAGCCACCAGGAATCGGCCTGTCATCAGCATCCCCAAGGCCCCCGCAGACCGGGATGCAAATAGCTCCCGACCCACGCGGCTCCCAGTCTGCTGACGAGGGCTGCTTGCTCCTGTTTCTTCTCATTCTTTTTTTTTTTTTTTTTTAAGACAGCAAGATTCAGAGTAAGAGGAGTTGGCAGTTCTGGAAACTTTTTGTGGCTCCTCAGACAACTGCAGCAAAGTAGAGTATAGAGAGCGCCCTCTTTGCTGACTGTCGCAGGGGGGGATAAGGGGGGAACCTTCCTCTGGAGAGAGTGGCCCCGGAGCTCAGCTCCACACGGTCACCTGACAAGGGAAGGCGCCTCCCCAGCCCACCTTCAGAGGGTCTCCTTGCTGGAGGCCTGGGTCACCTCCTGCTCCCTGCAGTCTGGGGGCTACTGCTATTGACAGGTGTCCAGGCACCACCTTGGGGATAGGGGACAACGCGGTCCAGGAGTGGGCTAGGGCTAGTGGCCCGGCGGGGCGCAGCACGGTGAGGCCTGCGGTCCTCAGCAGACGCCTGCGCCGCAGGATCCCAGCCCCAGCCCCGCACGAAGCCTCCCCGCCTCACGGAGGAAATGCCTCACTGAGGGCCATTTCCTTCGCTGGGGGTCCCTTGCGATTTCGACCCAAGTGTCCAGCTGCCCTTCCCTCTCCAGCCTGGCAGAATCGGTCGTGCGATGGGCTGGGCCACGCCAAGCCATCGACAAGGACAAAGGGCCGCTTGTGCCTAGCAGCCACGTCTTTTTGGAGGACCTGGCGGCAGCCTCAGCTGGCAAGTGCCTTGGTGGACACGGTGTCCCCAGGAGGAGCCTCGCGGACAGGCGGCTGGGGGACAGCCGGGGACGCGGGCGGCTGGGGGCTGCGGGGTCCGGGCCGCAGGCTGGCGGGCGCGGGCGGCTCGGCGGGGCGGGCTCCGCGCAGCCGGTTTCCCTGGCAACCGGCCCTCTCCGGCGCGGGCCGCGAGGCTCCAGGTGGCGGGAGGCGGCTGTTGGCAGCGCGCGCCGCGCCAGCCCGGGGGCGGACGAGCCTGGGGCCGGCGCCGCAGGTAGCGCGGGGCCAGGTGGTGCCTGTGGGCGGCGGGGCTCCCGCAGGAGGCGCCGGCGCCCGCCCAACTCGAGGCCCGGGGACTTTTCCGAGCGTTCGTCTCTATTCCGCTTCGAAGCAGCCATAGAAACTTCTCGGGCCGAAGCGCTCTGAGGTTGCGCCCGCGCCCTCTGCTGTCGCGCGGTGTTGGATTTCCCCCACCCCGAACCGGCTCCGTGGGGCCGAGGCGGAGCCTCCGGGAACCGCTCAGGGCGCCGGCTGGAGGAGGCCAGCAGCCAGGGGCAGCGGGAGCAGCAGCAGCAGCAGGGGCTCCCTGGGGACAGTGACTGCTGGGGACAAACACAGCAGTAAGGTCTCGAGGCGCGGGTAGCTCTGGTGCTGCTCCGCTCGAGCGCTGGGCTCTAGGGGGTGATATTTCTGTGTAGGAAACTCGCTCCAGCCTCCCTCCTTCAACCAGCTTACAATTTTTCTCCCCCTGGTTTCTTTACATATTCATTCCTTTCAAAATTATGCTATATGTATATTTATGTCGTTGCCTCAAATCCTCTCAGGACTATCATTTTTAGCATTTAAATTCATTATCTAGGTCTCTTTGGGAGACACAGCCAGTGTTCCTGCTGTCACTGCCTGCGCTCTCCCTGCTGAGATCTTCCCCGGCTACTTCCCCTTGCTTGTCTTTAAAATGGGGGCCTCCTGGAGACCCAGGGTACCCTCAGCTCCATCAGAATTTTTGGGTGATGTGGTAGGGCCCTGGGGCTGACATACCTGCGCCCGAGCACTGTTGGGACAGCATCCCTTCCAGAGCTGCCACGTAGTCAGGCCCCAGCCAGTCCTGGTAGGTGGTTTTCTCCCCTACAGGCACCGCGCGAACTGTGGCATCCTTGAAAAGCAGGTCTTGGCCATGATAGTTGGAGGAATCAAACATTTTGAACCCATTCCTATTGTGGTCGTCTCCAAACAGGTCCTGGAAGCACCACAAGCAGACCTACTTCTCATCCATGCTCACAAATGGTCACCTACCCAGTACTGCTTGGCACAAATTACATATGGTGACCCAAGGTGTGAGTAATTTCACAGGCACCAGGACTCTGAGTTGAAGTCGTCAGCTTGACAACTGTCCAGCCTCTGTCAGCAAAGGGGTTTTGGGGCAAGCTATGACCATGCTCTATCCTACGATAGTCACCATTGTAAGAGTTGTTCAGAAGCAAACTACACCAGTTCTTGGATGCAGAATGGAAGCAGGAAAAAAGACATAAATGGGAAAGGCACTTTTCAACCTTTTCTGCCATGCTGTCTCATTCTATCTTATGGGTTTCCTTTCCCCACAAGCCAGTTACATCGAGAGAGACTTTTGTTCTCTGATAGACCACAATGTAACAGGTGACTTGAATGTCCTTACTGCCCTACCCTCCTAGCATCTGGCTGCTCTCTTCCCTGCTGAGAATCATGGGAATGAATGTCCTATGGCCACAGCCCTAACACAGCTATTAAAAAGACCAAAAGTAGTATGAGGAATTATAAAGAGAAATGTAAATAAGGGGCATCTAGAGAATATAGGTAAATGCCTACATTGGGTGTTAAATACTGACCTAGGAGGAAAGAAGGAGTAGTCAAATGACTGTCAGTCTTTTTGGAGGGGACTCATAGATCCTCTTGAAGATCTGATGAAATCTATCAACCTTTCACTCCTCAAAATGCACATCCATCCAGGATTAACATCCAACCAGGATTCTCCCTCTCCTGCTATGTTAGAGGGTTTAGAGACCCCTTACTCCTGGGGAAGCTTAGGGACCTAAAGTAAAGAACTCATAGTTTCAAAGTTTAGGAACAGGCCTGGAGAGTGGTCAGCTCTGCAATTCTGTGGTTATGGAGGGTGGGGGAAGAAGGGCAACTTTAGCCTAGGTCAGTTGTAGGAAAGGGGAGTGGCTCCATTGTCAGAGAACTTGGGTTCAAATTCTAGGTGTACAGTGAATGGGATTTGCTGATGGACTGGATATAGAGAATAAAAGGAAGATAGGAGACAAAGATGACTCCTGAAGAAATGGAAATGCTAAAGGGATTCCAACTTTGGACTTGATCAGTTTGAGATAGATGCCTATTAGGAATACAAGTCAGACTATCAGGTAGGTAATTGTTACACATGCAAGTTTGGGACTGAAGCCAGGCTGAAGATGTAAATTTTGAAGCCATCTGTAAATAGATGGTATTTAAGACATGAGATTGGATGAGTCAATAAGGGTACAGGTGTAGACAGGAGAGGGCTGAGAACTGAATCCTGGGGGATTATAGTACTCACAGGCCAGGGTTATGAGGAAGAGTGACCAGAGATAGGGGAGGAGGCCAGGCAGGGAGCCAACTGGGAAAAGTGCTATTGGGAGGAGGAGCCCATGGCCAGTGCTGCTGAGAGGTCAAGTACAATGAGGACTGAGAAACAGCCATTGAGGATGGTTCAGGGCCCTGGTGAGGGCCTGTCTGGAGTAGTCTCCATCCTTAAGAGAGACCAGAAGGAAAGGAATTAGTTCACTCCAAGGTAGTGACAATTCTAATTTGGTGCTTTGCTCTGAAAGGGAAGAGGATTATGGCTATAAGAGGATGTGAGACCAAGAAAGTTAGTTTGGTTTTTAAACACAGTAGAAATAACAGCATGTTTGTATGTTGGTGAGAATGGTCCAGTTAAGAAGGAGAAATTAATGACGCAGGAGATGGAGGGGACAGTTGCTGGAGGGATGACCTTGAGTAAGTGACTATCACAGAATCTCCCCCCAGGCTTGCTCAGATTCTCCCAAGGTCTGTTCCAGGTAGACTAGGGACTCCCAGGGGCTTGGCTCACCTCAGCTCCCTAGCCCTCAATGAGGCAGCTGTGGCCCTGGCTCACCTGGGCCTTGTCCAGCAGTCCAAACACGGTGAAGATGTTGGTGTCTGGCCGGACCATGACAGCGTGGGATGGCATCTGTGCCAGGTTGCAGGCTGCAAACTGTGACACCTCAGCCCGTGCCCCATTGGGGCACAGCAGCTCATAGTCCTCTGACCTGAGCTCAGCAGCCCAGGGCTCGGAATTATGACCTAGGGGAGACGGTGGTGTGGGAGGGAGTGGGGAGAAGGGTAGAGAGAGGCTACTGTTCTCCTGGGTCCCCAAACTTCTCTGTGGGTAGGTGGCAGTATCTGGCCAGCTCCCCAACCTTCTCCATTCTCTAGGTATTCCACTCCATTACCAGGATGAGAGGAGCCGGCTGTGCTAACGTATTAGTAGCAGATCCTACTGGTAGGGACTAAGGAGTACCTACTATGTGACAGGCACTTCATAAGAGCTACTTGATCCTCACAACAGTAACATAGGGCAGGTACTATTGTCCCCATTTTATAGGTGAGGAAACTGAGGCTCTTAAACATTCCCAAAGACTCTCATCTGTGTGTTACAGCCTTGGCACTCAGAGTGGAGTGAGTTCCTGAAGGTGGTGAGTGATCTCTACCCCTAAAGGCTGAAGTTCTCACAGTGGAGGTGGTATCACATTGCCCCTAGACATAAGAAGCAGCTTTAAGGGCTCCTGCTTGCAAAGAATCCCATTAGGGAAGTTGCAGGTGGGGCTCAGGAATCTGCACTTTAAACCAACATCCCAGTCATCCTGAAAGCAGGTGGTCCTAGGGCTTCCTGAGAAAACACTGTCCTGGGGAATCACATTATCTTTGTGTCTTCATCATTCACTTAGCACGTACCCTCCTCCCATTTCCAGAAGAAACTCCAGGTGAGCCAGAGGAGAGCTTAAGATAAAAGGGAAACAGGTAACCCTGGACAAGGACCCTCCCTACCTGCCCTCCTCCTCTGACCCCATCCAGAATCACACCAGGCTTATGCAGGATCACATGGCTTCCTCCTCCTAGGGGATGGTGGCCTCCACAGCAAGCAGGGGTCAAGATTTGGAAGACCAACTGGTGTTTCTCTATCTTACTTCCCTTTGACCAATCCCCCCTGTCCTCCAGGCCATAGCCCTGCCTTTCTGGGCTGAGTCTAAGAGAAGTGTTAGGATGGCATGGAGGAGACTGAGCCTCCAGCATCTGGACCCTCAAAGCCTGGGGTACAGGTAGGGCATAGGGAAAGTACAAGCAATTAGCCTTGGAGAGAAACAGCCTCCTGTCTTCAAAATGGACACAGATTCACTAAGGGAGAACAGGAGGGGCACGGGAATGATGTAGCTGAGGATAAAAGGCATTCTGGAGCAGAGCGTTCTTGAGCAAGTTTTCCCTGGAGGAGCCCAGGAAGGTGACTCCAGAAGAACAACCCCCTGTGTGATGTGTCTGGGGTGTGCCCTGCCTCAGAGGCCTGTGATTTCCCAGCCAGGGCAGTGACCTGCTCAGGATCAACTACCAGATGCTGATGTGAACTGGTGACCCTGTAGGGAGGCTCCAGCCAACCCCACCCACATACCCTAGCACTACATAATATGCCCAAATTGACCAGCATTGAGCTTTTACCATTCAGTGGAATAAGGACTTGAATTCCAGGACAGTAAAGACTGTTATGTGTCCTGGACCCTTAGACGTATGGCCTGAGGTCTGTTCTTACCAAATGGCCCCTGGGGCATTCTTAGCTTGTATCTGGATTGTGTTGGGGACAGGGAATAGCCAGCCCCACTACACGCCTGACCCTGCTCAGCCTGGCATCCTGCTCACCTACCATTTGTGTTGTCAAACACGGTTGTGTGCCTAACGAAGGCCACGTCACCCGCATTCTCCACCAGGCACCTGCCAGGAGGACAAGGTGGGCGTCAGGAAGAGGGCCCCACCTGCTCCCTGGGCCTCAGCCTGCCCAGCCTGCCGCACTGAGTACCTGAAGGCGCCACTGCAGCCGTAGTACCTCTCCTGACTGTTGCCCACACACTTGTTACGGCCGCGCTCGTCACCCACGCAGAGCGCGCACAGCGAAGGAGGGTAGTTCTTGGGGTTGTTCACGGGCACACAGCTAGCGTTGAAGAACTCACTCACCGCTGAGGAGGAGGGAAAGGGGTGTGATGAGGGGCTGGTGGCAGAAAGGGTGGCAGGGAGGAGATGGGGGCACCGCTTCCCTATGAATCTACCCACCCATCTGGCTCTGCTGCTCAAGGCCAGCCATCTGCTCTGCTCTCCACCCAGCTCTGAATGGCATGCCCTCCCTCACCCACCCACCCCCGCCTTGGAGGATCTCAGGGAGGAAGGAATGCAGAGGTTGCCTAGACACAGGTACCCTGTCACAACTTCTGTAGTCACCCAGCCTTTGCTTGAACTCCTTCAGAGACAGGGAACTCACTATCTCATAAGCTAGTCTGTTCTAATCAGAGGAAAAGCCCAGCTGTCTGGAGGTGGCAGAGCCAACTCTAGTATCGTCTATGTGTTTGTGTTAGTGGTTAGAAGAGAATAAGTTTTATTTTTTCTCAGTTACCAGCCAGGACAGAGGTATGTACCCATTCAGCCCAAGGATTTTGCCAACTTCTATCCTTCTTGCTTTCACTGTGAATGTTCAGTGACTGAACACACGGAAAGGCCTTGTGTGTGGCGTGTGGTAGATCCTTGGCAAATGCCTCCAACTTAGCCCTTGTGAAGGTGCCTGGCCACTTTCCAGCAACGTCCCCCACCTCCCAGCTAGCCACTTATCCCCAGCCAATCCCAAAGAAGAGCTCTCAAGTCTGTGACCCTTGAAGTGTGGTACCTGTGAGGACATTGCAGTCCTTGGGTCGGATGAAGCCCCTCTGGATGAGGGCACCCACAGGGATATCCCAGCCTGCGGCGCTGCCGAAGCCCCCGTGGCAGGAGCGCTTGCCGCGGAGCTCATCCAAGGTGAAGGAGTGGGAGCTGTCTCGCTTTACCACGGCCACCACAAAGTACGAGTTGCTCTTGTCCTCGGCTGGGGAGAGAGAGACACCACACACCTGAGAGCTCGGGGCCAGTCCCTCCTGCCTCTCCAGTAGCACAGGCCAAGGAGCAAATCCAGCAGGGTCCTGCCTGCCTTCTTTGCTGGGAAACGCCTTGTGTGGCTCCACTTTTCAATCTTCCCAGAGAGGGATTTCTTTCTTTCTTTATACCCAGGTGTCATTTTTCTCACCTCTGGGGGTGGGGGGGAATTGGTGGTTTCTTTACACCCAAAGACTTCTCACATCCAAGTGGAAGGGACCCAAGGCCCAGAGGTCACTACTCAGGAGGACCCAGGCCAAAGCCCCAACCTAGGCCACAGAGAAGGTGAATGAGCTGACAAGGTGGTGGTGGTGGGACTCCTAAAGTCCACCTTCATTGGCTGTGATGGTCAGGGGTGGGTGGCTGAGACGCAATAGTCCAAAGGCCAGTAAGCTTTGTATGGGGTAGGCTGCTGGCTAATGGTGGTTTTTATAGTCTCAAAAGGAGTACTTAAAAGGAAGAATAATTTGCAACAGAGACTGTCTGTGGTCTGTAGACCCTTTATAAGAAGATTGCCAGGCTCGGCGCCTGTGGCTCAATTGGTTAAGGCACCAGCCACGTACACCTAAGGTGGCGGGTTCGAATCCCCAGCCCGGGCCTGCCAAACAACAATGATGGCTGCAACCAAAAAATGGCCAGGCCTTGTGGCGGGCGCCTGTGGTCCCAGCTACTTGGGAGGCAGAGGCAGGAGACTCGCTTGAGCCCAGGAGTTGGAGGTTGCTATGAGCTGTGATGCCATGGCACTCTACTCAGGGGAATAGCTTGAGGCTCCGTCTCAAAAAAAAAACCAAAAAAAAACAAAAAACTGGAATCTATGGATGGAGCTGGAGAATGTTCTTCTGAGCAAAGTATCACAAGAATGGAGGAAAAAGTATCCAATGTACACACCCCTATTATGAAACTAATTTATACCTTTTATATGAAAGCTATAGCTTAAGAACATGGGGAGGGGGGAGGGAGAAGGGAGGGGAGAATGGGTGGAAGGAGGGGGATTGGAGGGATCACTTCTGAGGTTTATCTTACAGGGGTACAAGTGAATCTTTCTAAGAGTAGAATGTGAATGTTTTAAAACAATAACTGAGAAAATGACATGAAGGCTGTGTTAACAATTTTGACGGAAGTATTTTGGATTGTGTGTGAAAACCCCACACTGTACCCCAGAAGTGCATTAATGTACATAGCTACCATTCAATAAAAAAAACAAAAAATTAAAAAATTTAAAAAAAAGAACCAGCATTTGACTTTCTTTCTTTTTTTAAAAAATTAAGTCATATATACATAGATCATGAATACATTTATGCCTTTATGGGATTCAATGTGTTGATTATTTGTACAAATTAGAGTGTTTACATCCTACTAATTAACATAACTTTCACCACATTTACTTAATCACAGTGTTAAGACATTTGTGTTCAATTCTTTTGAGAGTTCTTTATATATTCTCTGCACAAGGACTTTAATGTATATATAATTCACAGAAATTTTCTCTCTGTTTGTGGCTTCCCCTTTTTCTTTGTGA
>CAUYQV010018161.1:0-18692 GCA_963574575.1 Galagoides demidoff
TGGGACCACAGGCGCCCGCCATAACGCCCGGCCATTTTTTCGTTGCAGCCATCATTGTTGTTTGGCGGCCCGGGCTGGGGATTTGAACCCGCCACCTTAGGTGTACGTGGCTGGCGCCTTAGCCGATTGAGCCACAGGCGCCGAGCCCAAGCTTGTTACTCTTAAGAAAGAATATCTCATTCCACTCTGAGCTTCCCATTGCCCTTACAGTCTGGCCTGCCTCGTTTTATTTTAGCTGAAAACACAAGATTCTCTTAGAATCCCAGGAATTCTAAGCTCCTATGGAGGCACCATCATCCTGTGACCACAGTTCATCCACACCTTACGACTCTTTTGGCCCAAGCAACGTGTGACTGTCTCAGTGAGCCTGTGACCCAGGATGTCTTTCCCTACCCAGCACCTGAAAGCTGCCCAAGAGCCTCCAACGCCCCCCTGTTCTACTCCATATCTCCTCATGTGCCCCCAGCCCCAGAGGAACTCTGGCATAGAGGGAACTCAGTCCTTGGTCTCAAGTAGATGAGAGAAAGTGATGACATCAAGAAATAACATTCTAGCAAAAGAAAGGAAATACCCAAATTCGTGTCATCTTCTTTCATCACCTTTAACTGCTTTAATGTCCCTGCAGATTTCTCTCGAGACCCCATCACAGAGAGGGTTCCATGAGGAGCAATAATGCCACATGGAGCCCTGGTGGCAGTTCTAAACACAGTTCTCCCTGAGCCCAGGGATTCCGACTTTTGGAGCACAAGGAGATTCCTCTCCCTGCTCTCCCCACAACCCTGAAGCTGGGCTCTGCACAGTGGCAGCGGACATGGATTTGACCACTTTTTCCTGACTGCCGACTCTCTGTAGTGAGCGGGAGGCCAGGCTTACCTAAGCATAAACAAGCACACACACAGGCATGCTGGTAATGACTTGCAAAACCAGACTGTTTCCTTGCTGTGCACCAATTTTGTGGAGGCTGAAGAACGTTTCTGCAACTCTTTATCCCCTTCCATTTCTCACTGTGCCCCAAATACTCCAGGCCAAGTGTGTCCCCCCACTAAGGGCACAGCCGGGCTAGCCTGTGCCATCCACACGGCCCGCGTCGTTACCAGGCGCAGCTTGTGCCCCGGAGCTCGCTGGCAGCAGAGCCACTGATGTGCAAAGCAGAATGGAATCCAGCTTGGCTCTCCCCGGCTGTGTGGGCTCGGCAAGGCTCACAGGACGCATACTTGTTTGTGTCTGGAAATTCAACAGCTGCAGCCCAGGGACTCAGAAAACAGATCTGCAGAGGCAGACCACACCATTATTTGCCCCAGCCAACCACGACCACCTCTTTAGCCCAGAGAAGGAAAGATTGTATTCCCTTAGCTGCACTTTCCAGCCGGTACTCCTCATGGAAAATGATCCCAGGCCCTTCTGATGAAGGCCCTGACTGGGTAGGTGCCTTGGCCATTAACTTGCCAGAAATATTGGTGTCCACTAATATCAAAGGGTGTCCACTAACATCACAGTTAATTTCCAAGTTCTCATCCTTAAGATAAGTGAATCTTTGTCTGGGGTTTATTCTCTGCCCTTTACTCATCCCTAGCTGACCAAAGAAAGGGTTCTGTGAATTTACAAAAGTATACAACAGTACTGTTCCCTGATCTACTGTGGCAAACCTCCCCTCTTTCCCAGAGACATTTTCCAGCAGTGACAAGCCCCGTGTTCTCACTACAACCACCACTTATTTTCTGATGATGTCCACTAAGTTCTACGTTCTTTATGTGGGGACTTCTAACCAAGTGGGCCCTCTTCACAGGGACCGTTCCAACCACAGTCCTCCTGCTTCCCTCTGGAGCACTCACATTGCTTCAAACTGCCCACCTCCCCCACAAGAAAAACCAAAACCACAAATGACAAGAACAATCAAAAAGTTCTCAAGGCTAGCTTGGCTTTTGCTTTGCCCTGACATTATCCACTTGTGATCCGGGGCAGATAAGGACAGCAGCGTCCCTGGTGCTGTATATTGAGTCTGACACAGCGCGCTGGGTGCTCCAGGCCTTCTGCAATAGCCCAGACCCCTGTGTCCAGGTCCCCCCAGCCCCAGGAGGGAGGCTTCAGAGCCCCACCAAGATCTTGCTTCACCTCCTCTGCCCTAGCTCACCAAGTCCTTCTAGAAGGCACTATTTGAGGATTCAGAATGGTTTCCCAACAGAGTGAACAGGCACGTGGAACTTGCCAATGAGAACTGGGCATAGTATTACCTGTGGGTTCCCAGATCTCTGCCATCACAGCCTCATCACTTCCTTTGCCTCCATGGTAAGTTGAAGCTAAGTTATTGAATATGTGGCCCAGAAACCCAGGGGACAGGGTGAACATCATGAGGACAGTGATGGCAACGTCTTAGGTAGGGCTAAGTCACTGTCCCTGAGACTCTCCTCTCTGTCTTGCTCTGCACCCACTCAGCTGTCTGCGTAGTGAGAGGGAACTCCCCAGGTATGGAGAACCAGGTTCCTGCCCAGCATCCCCACTCCTCACTCCACGTGAGCCTGACAACCAGCCACCACCCAGGCCTTGAGCATGCACACCCCCCCTCCATTGGTACAAGGACAGAAAGCAGGGCAGGGGGGCACCCAGCAGCACTCCAGCCCTTGAGAAACAAAAACAGGAGTTGCTGTCCTTTGGCAGCCTATGGCTGAAGAACTGGACGTCTTGTGGGGAGAACCCTCCTCTAACACAGCACGCCTTCCTCAAGTCCTCTGGCTGAGCTTCCAGCTTCAGGAAAGCTGCACGCAGAACATGAAAAAGAAAGAGTCGCCCATCTAAGCTGACAGTTTTGCTGGCCTCCACGTAGGTGATCACTAAAGTTACAGATACCGTGGTTGTATGGACCTTTCAGATGAAAATATTCTTAACAAGACAAAGCTCACATACCAGAAGGAAGTAAAATTCGAGTGGTGAGTGTGCAGAGTGGGCAGGTCCTGAGTCTCACGCTTTCCCTAAGCCGCACCAATCCCTCCAAGGCAACCTGTCAGCTTTCTAGGTCAACACTTCCCGATGGATGACCTGGCCAATTTACAGCCTGTGCCGTCTTTCCCTGGTTCACTCTTCTTCAGAGGGGACGCTTCTCTGACATTCCACTTAGGAAGCGGCACATCTTGCCTAAAATTGAGTGCCGGCCAACCCACACCCCCAAACGTAAATAAAGGGGTTCCTCACAGCCACTGCTCAAGTACTGGGGAGAGAGATGCCACCCAAGGCCCAGGTACATTTGGAGCTGCTCTGATAAGCAGGGAGAGAGAAAGCCACCTGTCTCCTGTAGGACATACTTTCCCTCAGGCCTGGGGCTCAGCGAAGAGAGACAGGAACTCTCTGGCTCGTCTTGTATCCCCATGAGCTGTCCAGCCTCCCGCTGGCAGATGCACCATGGCCCCAGGAAAGGAGAGAGTAAGCGAGCTTCCCCAGACCTCACCGTTCCTCATTCCAAACATCTTGTAAGTCCCAGGGGCATTGAAAGAATCTGTCCTCAGCCAAACACAACTTCCTGTTTCTAAGAAAGGGAAGAAAAAAATAGTTGAAAGGGTTTTTGGACGCTGACAATTTCAAGTTTCTGTATACGCAAATGAATCAGACACATGTGGAATAAATTTCTCCGGAAGTAAGAAAAGATGCTGTGAGTTCTTCTTGCTGGACCAGAAAGTGGGGAAGAGGCGAACTGGGGAGGGAGGTGCAACAGAGGCTGAAAGCAGCGAGGAGAGCCATGTGACTGCCAGATCAAAGAGAGGGTCTCACCAATGACAAGGCTTGACCAGGCCCCTCCTGAGGCCACATCCTGGAGTTGCTGATTACTCAGAACTTCTCCACTTCTGAGCTCGTGAATGCAAACATCCTCCTCCGCAACCACAACTTCCCATCTTCCAGATCACTCACCAGGTCCCGCTACATGGATCCTTCTTTCGCATAGGGGCCCCCACCCCTTGACCACCTCATGGGTGTACTGTCCCCCATCTGTCTTTGCCTCCCCTCTGCTAGCAGGCAGCATCCACACCAATGAAGACACCCCGCTGCACACAAAGGTGCCACCAGGAAGCCATGGTGCCCAGGGGAAACTGTCCAGCCGCCCAAGCAGGCTTCCCTCAGCTGCTCTATCACTAGTTACTTCTCCACTCTGCTCAACCTCATGGCCCTGGCGCATCTCCCTGTGAACAGATGGCCCCACCCTGCTGCTAAGTGGAACCCAATGCTGTATTGCTTATCACAGAAGGGAGAAAGGGGACAGTCTCGTGGCTGACAGATTAGTGCAGACACAGACCCAGAGGAACATCATAATTCCACCTTATTTTGGATTCGAGAGGCATATTCTAATCTCTTTTGAGTCCATAGGAAGATAAAGACGCAGGCAATGAGCTTCTACCTTGTTAAGACAACCCCCAGCTTTCTGCAGGACACAACACATCAGGGTGCAGCACCAGGGGTCCCCATTGCCCAGCCTCTCCACCCAGCCTCCTCACTCTCTACCACTTGCTTGGAGCCTTGGGGTGGCCGCTGACCTGAGGTGCTGGTCATTCCATTCTGTCTGGTTTTACTGCTGGGGGAGCTGACCTTTCAGCATTCAAGGGTGGGTGGGAGAAGGGAAGGGGGAAAGCCTGTGCAGGGACAGGACCCCTTGGACAACATACCTAAGGAGAATGGACTTCGCACAGTGCTAACCTGGGCCTCCTGCTGGCCTATCTCTGCACATTGTGGTGCTGAGTGTCCTCCTCTTCCCTATCCAGAGCTATACTCATATTAGCAGAGGCTACAAACATGCCAGACCCTAGGAAGCGGGTTGAGATGGAAAAGAAAAAAAAAAAACAAACAGAAAACCTGTCCCACAAGAAAACAAAAGTCCTGATACAGAAACTCTGCCCATTTCTAATCTCTAAAGCTGAAGGCTTACCTGTAGCTACAGATTCTTCTCAACTTACAGCGGGGCTGTGTCCAAATATCACCAGATGAAAATGTATTTAACATCCCAATAAACCCATAGTAAAGTCAAAATTTTAAGCTGAACCACAGTAAATCAGGGGCCATCTACATATCCATCCTTTTTAAAATTATTCTTCAAATCCCAAATTAAAGGTCCTGCTCTCCAAGAAACCCTCAGGTTTGGTTAACACCCCATGGCTATGTGCCTTGCTTTGCTTTTGAATGTTTTGTATTACTAGTTCTTTTATTATTATTATTTCAGATTAACAGGAGGGTACAAGTGATTAGGTTACATTGTTTGCATTTGTTAGATGAAGTCCAAGTTGCAGCTGAGCCCCTCACTCAAGAGGTGTGCCATAGGCCCCTATATTGTGCCCACTAGGTAAGAGCGCACCAATCCCCCTTCCTCCTCGTCCCATCTCCTCCCCCTCCCCCACTTGAATTTAACTGAGTTTTTCTCTTGTATAGCCATGCATTTGTCCATATACTGGTTTCATATTAGTATTAAATATATTGGATGCTTGATTTTCCATACTTGTGATACTTGACTACAGAGAATGTTCTTCAACTCCATCCAGGGTTTTCAAATGCTCACTCAGCACACTGGGTTCCTTTCTGTCTTTGCTGGTGGACCATATACTCTGTGAGTCCCAGATCACATCTAGCGTCTAGATGCATCCCTTGAGTCTAGTCTAGAGTCTGTGGTACCATGGGCAGAGAAAATAAATAATCATGCTATCTTCCACTTAAAAAAAAAAAAAGGCTTTAGCCAGGTGCTATGCCTCACACCCATAATACCAGCACTTTAGAAGGCCAAGGGGGGAGGATCCCTTGAGACCAGGAGTTTGAGACAAGCCTGGGTAACATATCTAGATCCTGTCTCTACAAAAAAATTAAAAAGTTAGCCAGGCCTGGGGTACTCACTAGCAGTCCCAGCTACTCAGGAGGCTGAGGCCAGAGGATCACTTGAGCCCAGGAGTTCAAGGCTGCAATGAGCTATGATAGACCACTGCACTCTGGCCTGGGCAACAAAGTGAGACCCTATTAAAAAAAAAAAAAATAGGTTTCTATTTCTCCACATTCTTCTCTGCTTCCTCTCTGCTCCTTCCACAGTCACACTTGAGAGAATCACTCCACTCCTCACACTCTCCAAGGAGCCAGCTCTCCCCACAATTGCCCACAGGGACAATGTTGCCAAGGTCATCGACAGCCCTGTGCTAAATCCAGCCGACATTCCTCAATCCTATGGTAGAGTCCTGGCCCTCCTTTGTACATCCGCTCACTCGGATTCCCCCTAAGTCATAAAATTCCTCAGGGTTCTACTCACTTTTTCTGGCTGAGTCCATCCATTCTCATGGTTTCTGTTTCTTCTGCATACTAATTAATCCCAAATTTAAATCCTGAGGCTAGGCCAGGCATGATGGCTCACACCTGTAATCCCAGCACTTTGGAAGGCCAAGGCAGGAGGATTGCTTCAGCTCAGGAGTTCTAACCATCCTGGGCAATACGGCAAGACCACGTCGCTACAAAAAATAAAAAATAAATAAATAAATTCTAAGGCTGTGCGTCTAAGAACCCCCAAGATGATTCCATCACTGAGATTCTCTGGAAAGACTCACAGTGCTCAGCATGCAGGTGGACTCGTGGGGAAGCTTTACCACTGTGGTGTAGTAAGGACAGTCACCTGGACCCTAAGGCCAAAGACAGACAGAGTCTGGAGGGACCATAGGAGGCCCTCCTGTGCTCTTTCCCTCCCAGGAGGAGCCACACAGAGCTCACTCTCCCCCAGCCACAGAAATGCAGCAACACATACTTGATATTTCTGCCCAGGGACACCCATTAGAAACTCAATGCCCAAGGTCTTTACTGGGGGCTGGTCACATTGGCACCCTCTGCCTAGCACGTATCAAAATGCTCCACTCCCAGAAGAAGAGTAGGTGTCCATAGTAAATCAGCTGTTTGCACAAACAGTCTAATCATGGAGAAACACCTTATCAGCTGACTGTTGACTGGGATGCTCTGAGAGCCAAACTCCCAGACATCAGCCAAGGGCCCACCTTGCACACAGGTTGTTTTGTTTTGTTTTTTTACTTCATCACCCTGGGTAGAGTGCTGTGGCATCATAGCTCACAGAAACCTCAAACTCTTGGGCTCAAGTGATCCTCTTGCCTCAGCCTCCCAAGTAGCTGGGACTACAAGTGCCCACCACCATATCCAGCTATTTTTTAGAGACGGGGTCTTGCTCCAGCTCAGGCTGGTCTCGAGCTTCTGAGCTCGGGCCTCCCAGAGTGCCTAGATCACAGGCGTGAGCCACCACGCCCAGTCCCACACAGGTGTTTTTAAGGACAGTAGTGTCAGGCCCGCTGTGCTAACTACTGCACAAGCTGGGTGTGTTTCCCACTTCCCACAATTGAGACTCTTGAGATTCCCACTCTTTTGAGACTCAATCTGCTCAAAGTCAGACCCCTCCTCTTCCTCTCAGCTGCTGTTGAGCTATCTCTGTCTCTGGTTCTTCCCCACCCATCCTATTTACTGGCCCTCAAATGGACACACCTATCTCCATTCCCACCACCGCCCTCAGAGGCTCTCGGTCCCCTCACCCCAGGATGGTTACAACAGCCCTCTCCCATTCTACTTGACATCCCTCTTATCCTATCCTCATGATGTTAAGAGTGATCTTTCAGGCTCGGCGCCTGTGGCTCAAGTGGCTAAGGTGCCAGCCACATACACCTAAGGTGGCGGGTTTGAATCCAGCCCAGGCCCACCAAAACAACAATGACAGCTGCAACAAAAAAAAATAGCCGGGCGTTGTGGCAGGTGCCTGTGGTCCCAGCTACTTGGGAGGCTGAGGCAAAAGACTCGCTTGAGCCCAGGAGTTGGAGGTTGCTGTGAGCTGTGATGCCATGGCACTCCACCCAAGGGAACAGCTTGAGGCTCTGTCTCAAAAAAAAGAGTGATCTTTCAAACACAAAAACAGGCTCATTTCCCTTCTGCATTGAAACCCTTGAATGGCTTCCAGATGAACTGAGAATAACAGTTTGAACAGTCTGCACCCTTTAACAAGACCTACAAGTCCCTTTATGAACTGTCACCTTTTAGAACTCAGTCTTATCTTATGTGCCTCTCTCCCCTGGTGACACTTTCCCTTGTCACTTGTTCACTAAGCCCTTTCTCACCATTCCCAAGCCTGGGGTCCTCTGTCCCCTGCATCCCACTGGCTTCCCTCAACTTATCCCTGGGGTCTCAGGTTGAAGGTCACAGTCTCAGAAAGTCTTCTCCTGTCTTCTGCAACATAAATGAGGTTCCTGTTACTCCTTCGTAATTAGTAACTACATCTATGTCATGTAGATGGTTCATTTAATGCCTCTGTCTCCTCCCCACTAGACTGCAAACTCCATGAGGGCAAGGACTTTTTGTCCGGTGCTGGATATTTGGAGCCAAGCTAGTGCCAATGGCTGTGCACTGTCGCAATCAGCTTGGGCTGCTATGACAAAGTACCACAGATTGCATGGCTTAAACAGAACTTTTTTTCTCATGCTCTGGAGAATAGAAGTCCAAGGTCAGTTTGCCAGCATGGCTGTTCGGCTGGCAGACAGCCCCTCTCGCTGTGTGTTCCGGCAGCCCTTCTTCCATGCCTGCACATGGAGAGGAAAGAGAGGGAGCTCTCTGGTGTCTTGTCTTCCCAGGGCACTAATCTCATCACAAGGGCCCCACCCGCATGACCTCATCTAAACCGAATTCTCTCCCAGAGGCCGCAGCTACAAGCACCATCACATCAAGAGTTGGGGCTTCAACATCTGTTCAACATAGTACCTGCTCTCAGTGTTCAGAGAAAAATGAGTCCGTTGCTAACAGGGGTATTTCTGAAATGCATATCTAACCTTGTCACTCCTTTCCTCCAAGGCCCTCAATAATTCCCACTGTCTATAGAGTTAGCGCTGAAGTCTGAGCATCCGAGCCTGTGACAGCCCTCTCTGCAGACCTTGGCAGTGCTCCTGGAAAGTGTGGCTTTCTCCATCAGCAGTGTGCTCAGTGTCCATGTCTTCTTTCGTAGCCCTGCCTGCCATGGGATGGCTCTGCCGTCTGCACTGGTGTGGTGACACTGAACCTCGTCCGTCCGCAGCTCCCTCTTAGCACAAACCACCACAGCCTGGGTGGCGCATCCCAGCATGCGCAGTGAACACACGTGGCAGAGCTGACAGAAGCCTGTGCTCCAGGGGCTGAGAAGCCGCTGGAGAGAAGCCCCATCCTGAGGGAGGAAAGAACCACACACACAGAAGTGGACCTGAGTCCCAGAAGGAAGAGGTGCTTCTGAGATGAGCTCAGAATCTGTCACCCAGCAGCACTTACAAAGCCCCTGCGCTGCCCTTAAGAATGTCCCCCATCTGCTGGGCAGAGCACCACATGACCTTGTGGGAACTGGCACAGTCTTTTCCTATCACTGTGAGTGTCCTCCTTAAGTTCTGTGAGTGACTAATGAGTAAGCGAGGCACATAATTAAGTGTGCATTCCTTCCCTCGCTTCCTGTCCCCAGCCTGCAGGACCACACCCGGACTTCCACAGGAGCACGTGCTTGGAGGGCACAGGCTCGCCACCCTGGAAGCTCCCAACACGCTTTCTCCGAGTCCCTGGAAAACTGCCATCGTCCTAATGATGTTGCGCACATTGATACCCAAGGATCAATGTGGGCCAGGCATGGGGGCTCACACCTGCAAACCCAGGGCTTTGGGAGGCTGGGGTAGGAGAATCGCCCAAGCCCAGGAGGTCAGGACCAGCCTGGGCAACATAATGAGACCTCATCTCTAAAGCAGAACAAAATTAGCCAAGGCTGGTAGTGTGTGCCTGTAATCTCAGCTTTTCCAGAGGCTGAGGCAGGGTCACTCAAGCCCAGGAGTTCGAGATTGCAGTGAGCTATGATCAGGCCATTCCAGCCTGGGTGATAGAGTAAGATCTTGTCTTTTTAAAAAATTTTTTGAATAAATACATAAATAAAAACCAATGAGGATAGATGAGTCCATAATTCCTCTTGTGTGAACAGCCTCACTCTAACTTTGATGTCACATACATGGCAGAGGGTTACAAGCATATTAGAAAAAGCAGTAAGTAGGGCAGTGCCTGTGGCTCAGTGAGTAGGGCAGTGGCCCCATATACCGAGGGTGGCGGGTTCAAACCTGGCCCCGGCCGAATTGCAACAAAAAAATAGCCAGGCATTGTGGCGGGGGCCTGTAGTCCCAGCTTCTCGGGAGGCTAAGAATCACCTAAGCCCAGGAGCTAGAGCTGTGACGTCATGGCACTCTATCAAGGACGATAAAGTGAGACTCTGTCTCTACAAAAAAAAAAAAAAAGAAAGAAAGAAAGAAAGAAAAGCAGTAGGCAGCCAGTTAGATGGCCTGCTTTCAAGTTTTCTCTCTGCGGTTTACAAATTAGGTGACCTTGGGCAAGCCACACATTCAGTTCCTCAGAGCTTCAGTTTCTTCATCTAGAAAATGTCCTGCCAACCTCAAAAATTTTGTGTAGGAACCAAATGGAAGAATATTATATGGAGGTGCTTTGCAAATAGCCACATGGATGGAGGGAATTCAATACCTGATCCCTTAGGCAGTTAAGAGAGCACTCACTGAAATGCTATTTTGCTTATAAACCAAATCCCCAAATTGGAGGACAGTACGGCAGAGGAGGAGAAAGAAAAACATAAAACGACCTAATTTAGTAAGCACTGGAGTTGGTAGCATAAATTCTGTGTATCAGGGCAACTCGGAGAATTTCTTTTTTTCTTTTTTTTTTGAGACAGTCTCACTATGTCGCCCTCAGTAGAGTGCTGTGGCATCACAGCTCACAGCAACTTCCAACTCTTAAGTGATTCCCTTGCCTTGGCCTCCCAAGTACCCAGGACTACGGCACCCAACATAACACCCAGCTATTTTTTTGTTGTAGTTGTCACTGTTGTTTAGCAGGCCCAGGCCGGGTTCAAATCCGCCAGTCCCATTGTATGTGGCCGGTGTCCTACCCACTGAGCCACGGGCGCCGAGCCGCAACTTGGAGAATTAGGAGATCAGAAAAGCAAACCTGGATGTGTTCAGCAGCAGTGCGGAGCTTCAAGTCCAGTGCCAGGCTTGGCAGAGAGGTAGAGTGTGCACCATGCTCCTCCCTCCTCTGAGTGCTGAGCCTTTGGGAAATAAACACAAGATGTGAGGATCAAAATCTCAGCTTTGTGTTTTATAATAACAAAAGATTGGAAACAACCCCATGCCCCATTTGTACAGGACCCGTTAAATATATTATGGAGATTAATTCAATGAAATGCTACACAGCCACTGTAAAAGGTGGAAAACAGAGTCCCCTCCTCCCCTCCTCTTTCCCTCTTTAAAAACAAAAGTGAAAAACACCAAGATGTTGAACAATTACATGAGCAAGGGTGGGAATCACGTGAGTGTGTGTATACCACCCGCCAGAAGGGCACTGGAGAGGCTTAAACACTGCTGCCTCCGTAGAGAGGACCCAAGAAGCTGGGACACAGAGTGGGGAGACGTCTCACTGCATGTCCTCTTGCACCTTCGCATTCTGAACCAGGGGGTCTGTGAGATGGCCCGACTGTGTTTGTGCAGGTGTATGTGTATCAGCTTTACAGGACGGGATAAACATCTCTGACCTGAAGCCGATGGGCTCCCTGCCTCCCAATACTCAGGTCTCCACCCAAAGTTCAGACCCGGTGACCCAGGTGTGGGGAGATTAAATCCAGACAGCAGGATGAAGGACTGTCAGTCCCTGGGATAGCCAGCCAAGGGGATGTGGACAGCAGTGCCCCTCTCCTACCCCCACGTGGGAAGAGAGGATGGGCTGTTTCTCCAACCACACACCGTCTCCCCGCTGTGGCAGTGGGAGGAACAGGACAACAAGGAACTTGCCCACAGGACTGGGACAAGAAGAGCTGGCACCATGTGTGACAGGGAGCAGAGGGTGAGAGGAGGTACCCAGAAGGAAGCAGATGGGAGGTTGCCAGGCCGGGGCAGCAAGAGGAGGGAAGGAAGAGGGTCAGGATCTCAGGACCACTCTGTTTCATAAAGACAAGAAAGTGAGAGGGTGGCACTGGGTGAGACCCAGCTATTTCACAGCAAGAGTAGAGGGGCTGTAACCTTTGCTCTGTTACTGAGGGATGCAGTGAGATGGTGCCGAGAGGGCCCTTCACCAGGACGTGATCCGGTGCCGTTCAGAGGAAGCCCCTCCCTTGCCTGATCCTCAACGCCCTCCGCATTCCCACCCCCCACATTTAGAAAATCACTTCCCTCGGTGTCCCAGGGTTCTGTTTTACATTTGGCCTCTGCTTAGCCAATTTCTGTTTGGGAGCCAGAGCGCCAAGAAACTACACAAGAGGAGCAGGGCCTGGGCAGGATCAGAAAATGCCAGAGATTTTGCCACCAAGCCTCCTCCACTGAGACTGCCAGGAGAGCTTTGCAAATGGAATCAATCTGAACGTAGCTGATGAGAAACATCTGACCGAGGGGAGCCAGGACAAACAGAAATCGCTGAGTTTCCCACTGTAGGGGGCTGGAGCGGCTTCCCCAAGTTGGTGTTGTATGTATTTGCCTTTCTATCACCAGTAGGACTCCCGCTCCTTCTTAGAAACCTGGCCTGACCGTGCAGATGGACCCTGACCTCAGGACCTGCGGTCCCCTCCGAGCTTCCGTGCCCCTCTGCCCAGCGGGTACGTGGCCTTGCTGCTGTGCTCAGTAGGGTTTTATAGGAGGAGGTAGGAGGTGGTTTCCCACTCACTGTTTGGCACCTCCTTTCCCCAGAATTTGAAAAGGCCAGAAAGCTTCACCCATTGACCAAGTGTGTCCTCACCACCCCCATAAAAAACCAAGATGCATCTCAACTGTAGCCAAGGAATTCGGGGCTACAGGGTTCTCCTGTAAGTTTCTCAGGGACACACACCTGATGTCAGGGACGAGGTGGCATCCATCGCTGCAGCACAACTCCGGTGATGAAACCCGCACAGTGGTTGTCTTGCAAGTTGCAAAGGGGAGAGCACCTCAGTTCTGACTAACACCCGGTATCGGGTCATAGACTGCTGTGTCTCCAGAGTAGATGATCAGAACAGCTTCAGGAGGCATTAGCTGCAGATAGATATTGTCTCACAATGTCCCGTTTCCATTTCCTGACTTTATTTTCACCACGCAGCCTTCTCAGTTTTAATTTAGAGCAGTTGGCCAGCTGCAAGCACCCAAGCAGTCAGCGGGCATTAGACCCACTGACACGGTGCTTTATCAATCAGGCATTCTGCGTGCGTTTAGCTGGCAGGACTCTGGGCAAATGCCAAACAGAAATCTGGCATCTGTAAAGCTCTGTCCAGACCTGAGACCAGGGGTGATGGATGGTTTTGTGACCGGATAGTTAGGAACTGCTAAGGAACAATTAAATGGTCGGGCAGGGAGTTGCCCTGCTTCTTGGGCTCTTTGAAGAATAACTTAGTTATGTGTTACTCTGCGCATAAACATTGCACTGACCTTGATCCAAGAATTTAAACAGTGTCATTTAATGTAAACGCTAACAAATACCTTCTTGCTGGAGCGGTCTGTTTTCAGGATGGGTTAAGGTTTCTTCTCCACAGAAGTACTTAAGGCACTGGACTTTAAATTAGGCAGAGCTGTGTTTCTGCTTGCCTTCCGAGGCATTCCCGCCAGCTCCGGAGGTCGAGGGGCGTCCTCTGCTGGTGGAGTGGCCGTAACGTCAAAGCATAGAGTGAGGACTGCAGGAGCCTGACTCCCCAGGCTCTAGAAATGTCCTTGATTTCCTCAAACTGTCCACATCATTTCTGGTTTTATTCTTTTAGGCAGTAGAAGAAACAAGGTCTGGAAGGAGATTCAAGTCCTATGCATCGGAAGGCTACACATTTCTGTGTGCAGATCCACGCGACCGCTCCTGTACTCACGCACACGCTCAGTAAGTGCAGCATCATGGCTCACTATAGGGAGACTCTGCTCTGTGTGTACGTGTCCTGGAGCCAAGGAGAGGGGGTGCCTAAGTATATACAGAACCCCAGAATCATGGAGCTGTATAAAAGTTTGACCCTTTGTGGCAAGTCCAGATGAAGGACTCTGACAAGGCCACGGCCGGAGAGGAATTCTCTCCAGCAGCTACGGCCCAGATACTAGAGGTTAACAGCTTAACACCAGGGTGTGGTGCCTGACTCTGAACTCTGGAAATTAATGATGATAAGGGTAGGCTGCCTTCCAAGACCTGCAGTGTGAATCCCAAGAGATGAACCTTCTATTTTGAGGTCTCTCTCGAACTGGAGTGAGCCATGAGGTGCTTTGATGCAAGTCCCTCCCCTCTGTCTGTATGTGCTTCTCTCTCCAAACGTCTCATTCCTAAACCTTCTTGGGTTTTCAATCCATGGACACTGATAACAACTTACTCCCTCACACATGTGATTTACTGAGAAGAATCATCACAGACCAGGCAGAGTCGCTCACGCCTGTAACAGACCAGACAGTCGCTCATGCCTGTAATCCCTGCACTTTGGGAGGCTGAGGCAAGAGGAGCCCTTGAGGCCAGGAGTTTGAGACCAGTCTGGGCAATACAGGGAGACCTTGTCTCTGCAAAAAAAATTAAAACCAGCCAGGTATAGTGGTCCAGTCCAATAGTCTCAGCTACTCTGAAGGTTGAGGCAGTAGGATCACCTGACCCCAGGAGTTTGGGGCTTCACTGAGCTATGATTATTATACCACTGCATTCAATCCTAGGTTACAGAGTGAGATCCTAGTAAGAAAGAAAAAAAGAGGTGCCGCATGCAGTGGCTAACGCCTATAACCCCAGCACTGGAAGGCCAAGGCAGGTGGATCACTTGCGCTCAGGAGTTCAAGACCAGCCTGACCAGGAGTGAGATTCTGTCTCTACTAAAAATGGAAAAACTAAAGTAAGAGGATTTCTTGAGCCCAAGAGTTGGATGTTACCGTGAGCTATGATGATGCCAAGGCACTCTAGCTAGGGTGACAGCCTAAGACTCTGCCTCAAACAGAAAGAAAAGAAAAGAAGGAAGGAAAGAAAGAGAGGGAGGGAGGAAGGAAAGAAGGAAGATGTGGAAACATGAATCAAATACTTCCTTTGCCAAAAGCATCAAAGGAGAGAGAGGGCGAATGTCCAGTAGTATCAAACTAAGCCTAGACAAAAAGGGATAAAAGGCACGATAAGGTCCCTTTCCCTGAGAGGGCTCCTCTGAGCAGGAAAAACAAAAATGCAGTCTCGTACCATATAAAACACCGACACAGCCAAATAACTATATATGCAAAAAGGAGCCATCTCTGGAAATTTAGAAGATCAAAAGATGCTACTCTCCTTCCACAAAAACCTTCAGTGATTCCCCATTGCTTGTATAGCATCTAAAATCTTTCAGAGGACAGTCAAGTTCTTTACCTCTCCTGCCACAATCCCTCCCACCACCACACACTTGGCTCACTCTCCCCACATGTTTCTCCTGCTGTTATTCCTTTCTTCTCCACTGGTCAGGGGCCTGCCCATCTTCCAGAGTGAGCTCAAATGTCATCTCCTCCATGAAGCCTTCTCCAGCTCTCCCAGAGATTCCTCTCTCCCTTGTGTACCCAAAGGATCTTGCTATGCCCCTTATAAGTGGCCCACTGTAACACCTACATTGCTAGGTCTCCTACCACAGTATACAGACTGAGGTGGAGACCATGACTTACTTATTTCTGCCCACTTTGTTTAAGTCCTGCCTCCCCCATATCACCCCATGCCCCCCCATCCTTCGCCCTTCATTTCCCATCCTCATGCCTCCTGTCAGGGGCCCACAAGAGCATCTCCCATGTAACAGATTTTTAATACATGTATGTTCCATTAAACTAAACTAATACCTACACAGATCAGGAGAGAATACAGTTCACTCCAGAGACAGAAGACAGGCAGTGCCCTAACAGGCAAGTGAGATATCATTGTCAGACCCTAAGCAATAAGAATTGTCACTTATCAGTTCCAATATGGCTCATCTAGAAGTTTCTCAAGATTTTCAGTTCCTCTACTTTAGGAACCCTGCCTTATACCTGTGACCACAGAGCATTGAGACCAACTTCTGAGCTACTATGAATTAAGAAAAGATCTGTAATCCCAGCACTCCAGGAGGCAGGATGATCACTTGAGCTCAGCAGTTCAAGACTGGCCTGAGAAAAGCAAGATCCCATCTCAGCTAAAAATACAAAAATTACCCAGGCAGGGTGGCACAAATCTGTATTCCCAGCTACTCGGGAGGCTGAGGCTAGAGGATCACTTGAACCCAGGAGTTTGAGGTTGCTGTGAGCTAGGTTGAGGCCACAGCACTCTAGTCTGGACAACAGAGTTAAAGAGAGAGAGAAAGAAAGAGGCCCCCTTCCTTAAGACACTTTACTGCCATCTGCTATAAATTTGTCATAAAACTACCCAAATATGCTATAAGCAGGAGGTGAGTGACAACCTCTGGGGTTGTGCAATGAATGGCCATAAGCGGCTTTAACTTCGTAGCTCATAAATTGAGCATATACAATCAGTGTTTGTCCTTCAAGGTGGCATCATAATGGCGCACAGACTTTGAAGTCTGACAAATCTGAGTTCAAATCCTGGTTAACCATTCTTCCATGGCTCTGAAATGGAGCTCATAAAAATACCAGTGAGATTTTAAATGCCAAGTACTTAATGACTCACAACAAGTCTTCAGTAAGTAAAAGCTATTGTTATTACAGTATGCTTCTAAAATTTAATACATTTCTGAAAGTTCTCTTTTGCACTTACCTTCAAAGTCCTTTTATGAGCCACCTGCAAAAATCATGGATCGTGTGTGTGTGTGTTCCTTGGTTTTTTTATTTTTTGCTCAAGTGATATTACCATAGTTGAGTCTTCATTTTGTTAATCAGATACAATTAAAAATGATATTTAGATGTTTACAGAAGTCAAATCCATTGTTTAAAAAAAAAGATTTGTGACCATTGACCGTATGTTTCAGGCAGTTAGGGAATTCCAAAGGCATTGTTCAAAAACTAAATTTTGTGTGAAAAGCATTTACATGGTTTACAAATATCCCAGACCTTCTCCACACCATCTAGTAAAAAGTCAGACACTTTATTCCTTACTTAATTCAAGCCATCAAATACTTACTAACTATGAAGGCTATTGATGGATGACAACTGTAAAAATCAGGTCTTCTGAGTCCATAGCACAGAATCCCAAGAAACCTAAGACTTTGGAAGCAACTCAGCCTGGAAGCTTAGTTAGGCTGACATTCTGAATAGCTCCGGGGGACTTCAGAGGAGTGAGATTCTCTGAGCTCCTTTTGGGACCCAAGAATAACTTTAATTCCTATTTCATATTCCAATTTTCCAGAGCTTAGCCAAAGAATATCCTTGAGCAGTCACTGGATTCACTAATAAATACTGCCAACTCTGCTTTTTTCAAGACTGGATTATTATTCATTCATTTCAGTATAGAACACAGCACCTGACACCGTGAGGAGTTACAAAGAAGAAAACACAACAACCCCTGACCTCATGGGGCTTCTTGTCTAGGGGAGATGAGAATCTAGAACGCCAGTCTAAAGTCTGTCAATTGTAATCAGTATATGACAATAAAAAATAGATCGCAATCCAATTACTCATTGAGAAACAACTCGCGTTATGGAGGGGAAGACGCCTGTGGATGGGAGGGGTGGTGAAGCCTGGAATCAAACTAAGCCCTCATGGAGGGAAAGGCTCTCATGGGCACAGAGGAAGGGAACTGTTCCAGGGGAAGAGACGATACTGACATAAGGTAAAGCGGCCTGGAAAACAGAAAGTAGACCCACTCGTTACACAGAAGGGTGCAGTGGTTCAAGATCAGAAAAGTAGTTGGAAACCATACTAAAGAACCCGAATCACAGAAGCAACATATCATACTTATCCCACATAGACCAGCAAGTGATGCCCTCCCCTGTCTACACTGTAAGAAGCTGATAGATATAGACACTGAACTTACAGTGGGCCTTTCTGACACTGGCCCTGTAGTCAAAGCTTCACCTGGCTATTTTTTTTTTTTTTTTTTTTTTTTTTAGAGACAGAGTCTCACTTTATTGCCGATAGAGTGCCATGGCGTCACACAGCTCACAGCAACCTCCAACTCTTGGGCTCAAGCGATTCTCTTGCCTCAGCCCCCCAAGTAGCTAGGACTAGAGGTGCCTGCTGTAACACCTGGGTATTATTTTTTTTCAGAGACAGAGTCTCACTTTATTGCCCTCGGCAGAGTGCCGTGGCATCACACAGCTCACAGCAACCTCCAACTCATGGGCTCAGGCGATTCTCTTGCCTCAGCCTCCCGAGTGCTAGGACTACAGGTGCCCGCCACAATGCCTGGCTATTTTTTTTGTTACAGTTTGGCTGGGCCCGGGTTTGAACCTGCCACCGTGGTATATGGGGCTGGTGCCCTACTCACTGAGCCACAGGAGCCACTTAACATCCAGCTATTTTTAGAGTCAAGGTTTCACTCTGGCTCAGGCTGGCCTTGAACCTGTGTGCTCAGGGCAATCCACCCACCTTGACCTCCCAGAGTGCTAAGATTACAGGTGTGAGCCACTGCCCATGGCCCTAAATCTGCTTTTTTTTTTTCAGAGTCTCACTATGTCACCCTCAGTAGAGTGCTGTGGCGTCACAGCTCACAGCAACCTCCCCTCCAGCTCTTGGGCCTAGCTGATTCTCTTGCCTCACACTCCCAAGTAGCTGGGACTATAGGTGCCTGCCACAATGCCC
>CAUYQV010018165.1:0-17379 GCA_963574575.1 Galagoides demidoff
TTATTATTATTTTTGAGACGGAGCCTCAAGCTATCCCCCTGAGTAGAGTGCCATGACATCACAGTTCATAGCAACCTCCAATTCCTGGGCTCAAGCGAGTCTTCTGCTTCTGCCTCCCAAGTAGCTGGGACCACAGGCGCCCGCCACAACGCCCAGCCATTTTTTGGTTGCAGCCATCATTGTTGTTTGGCGGGCCCAGGCTGGGGATTCGAACCCACCACCTTAGGTGTGCGTGGCTGGCGCCTTAGTCGATTGAGCCACAGGCGCCGAGCCAGATGTTCTAATATCTTATCAGGCTAGTTGTACCTCAGAACTCTTCTTTTTCTTTTTTTTTTTTTTTGAGACGGAGCCTCAAGCTATCCCCCCTGGGTAGAGTGCCATGGCATCACAGCTCATAGCAACCTCCAACTCCTGGGCTCAAGCGAGTCTCCCGCCTCCGCCTCCCAAGTAGCTGGGACCACAGGCACCCGCCACAATGCCCGGCCATTTCTTGGTTGTAGCCATCATTGTTGTTTGGCGGGCCTGGGCTGGGGATTCGAACCCGCCACTTAGGTGTACGTGGCTGGCGCCTCAGCCGATTGAGCCACAGGCGCCGAGCTGAACTCTTCTTTTTCAAAGTAGTATTTTATACTCTTGCCTAGTTATATTTCTAAAATAGGTTTAGAAATAGTTGGTTGTATTCCAATAAAAAAGCCTACTGAATTTTTTTATTATGCTAAACCTGTAAATTAATTTCTATACTGGCATCTTGGTGGTAATCTTTCCATGTCATGATATGGTATAGTTTCCCTTTATTCAAACCTTCTGTGATGTACTTTAGTAAAAATATGTTATTCTTCGTATAACGGGATCTGTCATTCAACCAACCTGCTCTCCTGATTCTGGTCTCCTGCCACTGTGCTCCCTGCGAGGGATAGAGATCAACCCTTAAGCTCAGGAAGCTCATTTTGGTGAGCAAAAGCAAGAACGGATCAGACAGTTACAAGTTCTACATAACTTGTATTGTTATCGAGAAGCACAAGATGCTAAGGAAGCAGGGCATCAACCAGAACTTCGTGGAGGAAAGGAGCCCTGAATGAGTCTTACAGGCTGAATGGCAATTAGTCAGAGAAAGAGAGAAGAAAAGAGATTCCAGGCGGACAGAGTGTTCTTCGGGGTTATGTTCAAAGAGAAAAGAGACAAGAAAAGAATATTCAAATGTTTTAGGAGCTGCAAATAACTGTGGTATTGGACGACAATGGATTGGTATCCAAAAATGAAGCTAGAAAGTAGGTGGGAGGGTGGCAGATTGTGAAGGGACTTGTGTGAAAGGTAAGGGTTTGGATATAACAGCGAAGCATTTAAGTGGAGGAGCGAAACAGTCAAATGGATGTTTTCAGAAAAAAGTCCTTAAGAGAGAAAATACTAAAGTTAAATAAAGCCCACTCTAGGTGCAATATTGAGGGATACCACACTTAGCCAGAAAGGACAGTCCGGGGCCACTGTAGTCATCTGGAGGTGGAGGCAAGGGATTGGGAAGAAGGTGTTTCCCAAGCTGCTAAGGGGAGGGGTGTACATGCACGCTCACACAGCCACTATCCTCAGTGTGCACCAGTGCTTGAGGGTTTTTACTAGTTTAAGCAGGATTTTTCCCCCTATTATTCTGACTGGTTATTGCTGACTTAATAAAGCTGTTGGTTTTTTAAAATATACCTATCTTAAGGCCAGGCGCAGTGGCTCATGCCTATATTCCTAGCACTCTGGGAGGCTGAGGCGGGTGGATTGCTTGAGTTCAGGAGTTCAAGACCAGCCTGACTCTAAAAGTAGCCAGGCATTGTGACAGGCGCCTGTAGTCCCAGCTACTTGGGAGGTTGAGGCAAGAAAATCACTGGAGCCCAAGAGTTCGAGGTTGCTGTGAGCTATGATGATGCCACAGCACTCTACCCAGGGCAACAAAGTGAGACTCTGTCTCAAAAAAAAGGCCTATCTTGTTTTAGGTCACCTGCCCCAGAGTCCAGCTATTTTTTAGTTGCAGTTGTCATTGTTTAGCTGGCCCGAGCCGGATTTGAACCTGACAGCTTCGGTGTGTGTGGCCAGCACCTTACCCACTGAACTACGGACACTGCTGTATTTTTCCTTTTTTAAAAACTTTTAATTCTAAATGTTAAGTTGATTTCTTCAGCTTTTCTAGGTATTTTTCTTATCTAAGTACTTTTGTGTATTGATATTTTTGATCCTTTGCCTTTTTTCCATTTTTATTATGAAAATTTCAAACATACCCCAAAATGAAGAGAATAGTATAACAAATTCCATAATATAGAATAGTAATAAAGAATAGTATAACAGATCTCCAAATGCAGTCAGTAACCATTAAGATTTGTTGCTTGTAATCCTAGCACTCTGGGAGGCGGCGGATCACTTGAGCTCATGAGGTTCCAGCCTGAGCTAGAGCAAGACCCTGGCTCTAAAAATAGCTGAGTGTGGCAGCCGCCTGTAGTCCCAGCTACTTGGGAGGCTAAGGCAAGAGAATTGCTTGAGCCCAAGAGTTTGAGGTTGCTGTGAGCTGTGAAGCTACAGCACTCTTCCCAGGGTGACAAAGTGACTCATCTCAAAAAAAAAAAAAAAAAAATGTGCTCTACTGTATCTTTCCCTTTTTTGCTTTTGTGTGACTGAAGTATTTTATTTTTTTCAGTCACATTTTAAGTTTATTTACAAACATCTAGTATGCTATTGAGTTCAAGAGTTTGATCCCTTTTTCAAAGAGGTTGCACCTCTCAAAATGCTGTTCCTGTCTGTTAAATGGATGAATTAAAACATCTTCACTTTTTTTTTTTTTTTTTTTTTTTTGTAGAGATAAAGTCTCACTTTGTTGCCCTCCATAGAGCACCATGGTGTCACGCAGCTCAGAGCAACCTCCAATCCTGGGCTTAGGCGAGTAGATGGGTCTACAGGCGCCTGCCACAATGCCCAGCTATTTTTTTTGTTGTTGCAGTTTGGCGGGGGCTGGGTTTGAACCCTCGGTATATGGGGCCGGTGCCCTACTCACTGAGCCACAGGCGCTGCCCACATCTTTACTTCTTAAATAGTTGGTGTCTTAACTATAAAGAAGGGTGCAGCAAAGCCAGATCCAAGTGCAAAGTCATCATAATTAGTAACTGCCACTTATTTTCCACTGAAAATGGCAAATTCCTCCTGGGGCCCTCCTCACAGTGGCTCCTACTGAGGACAGGTTGTGAGCCTCCGGATGCTGTGTGCTAACATGGCGCTTTGGAACCTCTGGGAAAAGCGCAGAGACCAAAGTCGGAAGAGGTTGAAGTATTTTAAAGTAGAATCTCAGACCTTTTGTCATTTCAGCTCTACAGACGTCTGTGTATGCCTCTCTAAAAAATACAGGTATTTTCTTATGTAACCACAGCACCATTGCTATCATGCTTAACAAAATTTACAATAATTCCCTGGTATAATTTAGTATCTCGTGCATATTCATATTCCTTGTTTATCTCAAAATATCTTTTAACAGTTGGTTTGTTCCGATCGGGATTTGAATCACCCAGTCACATGTCACATTTGGTAGTTTAGATTCAAAAGACTCTTTTAGTCTGTAGCAGTCCTTAACCCTACCCCCTTTAAAAAAAAAGTCATTATTGAAGAAGCCAAACCTGCTGCCGTGGATAATGTCCACATTCTGGATTTGTCTGTTTCTTCTCACTGTAATTTAACTTTTCCTTCTTTCTCTCATATTTCCTATAAACTGGAAGTTCCCTTTGCATGACTAATTGGGTTATGGTTCATTTTCTCTTTTGGAGGAGAGAGGCGACTACTTCATAGGTGGAGCTGTGAAGTGCCACCTCCATGTCATAGCCCCACTCTTAGGGATGCTAACGTTGATCAAAATAAGATAAATATTTAATTTGCTTTCTTTTATTGTAATTTTTGAGTTTAAGGAATTGGTGCTTTAGTTGTTCTTTTTAAATCTGTTGATCACACTTCTAGTGTATGACTTAGTGCTCTGGCTCGTCCGATGGTTGTCCCCAGTGATTATCTTGTTATCTCAGGCTTTGTGAAACAGCTCTCTTCTGCACAAGAGCCTTTACGTCCTTGGGTGCGTGAATGACTTTCTCAGTGCCACATATCAGTCCATCTAGTCCTGTGCTTTTTCAGAAGACAGAACAACCAACCGTTCCTTTGGTTTCTCTCCCCTGTTCCAGGTCACACAGTGAACAAGATGCGTAAATACCCAGATTCAGAAGTTGCCTGTCTTGCCAAGGAAGTTTACACAGAATGGAAAACTTTCATTGAGAAACATGTGGATAGGCCATCTATTGAAGTCCGAAGTGATCCCAAGACAGAGTCACTTAGGAAAAACGCCCGGAAATTACTCTCAGAAGCCTTGGAATTAGAGGTAATATCCTGGTTGAAATGTGATCGCTAGGTGCTTTGGTTAGACAGTCCTCATGTTTTCATAATGACCTTTCATAGTTTTAATGCTGTGGCTTTATTTTAACGGGTTACACCTGAGGATTCTGGATCTGTAAGCATTGTGGGAGACAGTATTTTGGGAATGCAGGCTCTACAACTAACAAGACCTGGGTTGAAACCCTGGCTGTAGTCCATTCCAGCTGGGACACCTAGAGCAAATCCCTTAGCGTTTCTGAGACTTGGATTCTTTATCTGTAAAATGAAGGTTATAATTCCTACCACCTAAGGTATTGGAAAAGTTAAATGAAGCATTTATACAAATGAATAGCATGTAGTGCCTGCTGATTAGAAGTTATTTAATTAATGTTGGTTCCTTCCCATTTAAAATTCTTTTCTTTCCTACTGAAGTAAAAATTCTGGAATGTACTGTGTTAGGGAGTATCAATGACAAGATAAACAGCCCTCTTTTAAAAAGACTCAACTCCCTGTGTTTTTTTGTTTTTTGTCTTTTGAGATAGAGTCTCACTTTGTTACCCTTGGTAGAGTGCTATGGCAGCATAGCTCACAGCAACCTCAAACTCTTGGGCTTAAGTGATTCTCTTGCCTCAGCCTCCCAAGTAGGTGGGACTACAGACACCTGCCACAATGCCTAGCTGTTTTTTTGGTTGCAGCTGTCATTGTTGTTTGGTGGGCCCGGGCTGGGTTCGAACCTGCCAGGTCCGGTGTATGTGGCTGGCACCCTAACCGCTGAGCTACAGGCACCGAGCCCTCCCTGTGTTTTGTCAGCACACATACCTGGAGTTCTAAGGCATAAACTCAACTGGTTGGACATATTCCTTATCGTTCTCAGAGTCAGCAGTTCAGGTGATATTAGTGGTTTTAGATACATATGTACTGGAAGATTTTTGCTCATTAACAGTGATATCAATCAGCAGCAGCAAACAGAAATTTTATAAGCTACTATATTTTACTATGTGAAAGGCACTCCCATATATAATGCATACCCACATTTTTGGCCTAAACTTTCAAGAAGCTGCCCTTCAAGAAAGTTGCCAGGCTCAGTGCCTATGGCTCAAGCAGCTAAGGCACCAGCCACATACACCTGACCTGGTGGGTTCGAATCCAGCCCGGGCCTCCAAACAACAATGGCAGCTGCAACCAAAAAATAGCTGGGCATTGTGGCGGGCACCTGTAGTCCCAGCTACTTGGGAGACGGAGGCAGGAGAATCTCTTGAGCCCAGGAGTTAGAGGTTGCTGTAAGCTGTGATGCCATGGCACTCTACCCAGGAGGACAGCTTGAGGCTCTGTCTAAAAAAAAAAAAAGAAAGTGGCCAGCTCTCAGACACCTCTGGGAAGGGCTAATGCTCCCCTGGTAAAGGAGCTGATCACACCTCTATCCCATAGCCATCTGCTTTGTGAAGGCTGCCCCTTCCCTAGAGCCCTTCTCTCCCTACCATGACAGGGGCTATGGCTGAGATGCCCATGTGTGTGGCTGGTAGGGTGGGAGCTTACGTGTGGGGCTCCTGGTCCCCCCCTGCACAGCCAGGCCTTGTGCCTTGAGCCTTGCCCCACTTGGCTATGGCCCACCACCGTTCCCTGCTTTGATTGTGGCATCCGATGAAGATTGCTCCAGTCTGCTCCCACTGGATCCCAGATCCTCCTGGACTAGAACCCTGCGCAGGCGGTGGCCCCAAGGGCCCACTGGCCTCCCCATACTGCCCATATATAATGCACATACTTATTTTTCCCTCAAAGATTTGGGCAAAAAAAGTGTGCATTATGCATGGCAATATACGTTAATTAATACTCTGAAAACAATCAGACATGTAGGGTTAGGAACTTATAGCCCAGGGGTCGTACCTGGCTTTCTGCATCTTTGAGTGCCAACTTTTGACTGAATCCAGATTTTACAGAACAAATCTTTTTTTTTTTTTTTTTTTGAGACAGAGTTTCACTTTGTCACCCTGGGTAGAATGCCCTGCATCATAGCTCACAGCAGGGGTCCTCAAACTTTTTTAACAGGGAGCCAGTTCACTGTCCCTCAGACCGTTGGAAGGCCGGACTGTGGGCCCCAGGACAAGTCAGCTGCTAAGCAGGACAGGCAGCAGCGGCAAAAAACACCCGGCAGGCCAGATAAATATCCTAGGCAGGCCACATGTGGCCCGCGGGCCGTAGTTTGAGGACGCCTGGCTCACAGCAACCTCAAACTCCTGGGCTCAAGCCTACCAAGTAGCTGAGACTACAGGCACCCTCCACAACGCCTGGCTATTTTTTAGAAACGGGGTCTCACCTTGCTCAGGCTGGTGCTGTAGTTGTGAGCTCAAGCAGTCCAACTACCTTGGCCTCCCAGAGTGCTAGGGTTACAGGCATGAGCCACTGTGGCTGCCCTAGAACAAATCGTTCTAATAAAGGGATTTGTTCTATAAAGTTTGGATTAGAACAAGGAATGGCACTTGGGGATCTGGAGGGCCACATGTGGCCTAAGACCATGGGTTCCCCACCTGTAAGTTTTAGTGGCTCACACTGTAAACCCAGCAGTTTGGGAGGCCTAGGTAGGAGGATTGCTGGAAGCCAAGAGTTTGAGACCAGCCTGGGTAGCATAGCAAGACACCCATCTCTACAAAAAAATAGAAAATTAGCCAGGTATGGTAGCGTGTACCTGTAGTCATAGCTACTCAGGAGACTGAGGCGAGAAGATTACTTGAGCCTAGGGTCTTGCTCTGTTGCTCAGGCTGGAGTGTGGTGGTGCAATCATTGCTCACTGCAGCCTCTAGCTCCTAGGCTGAAATGATCTTTGTGCCTTAGCCTCCTGTGTAACTGGGACTACAGGTGTGGACCATCATGCCCACCTAATATTCTTCCTTATTTTGTAGAGATGAGGTCTTGCTGTGTGGCCCAGGCTGGTCTCAAACTCCTGGCCTCAAGCAGTCCTCCCACATTGGCTTTCCAAAAGTGTCAGGATTACAGGTGTGAGCCGTGCACCCTAGGCAAAAATTAATACTATGGGCATAGGAAGCAATTCAGAAGTCTGATTTAAATGCTAAATGATTTCCATTCTGTGTCAACTTCTTTGGCAAGACAGGCCACTTCTGAATCTGGGTGTTTACGCATCTTGTTACTTTATGTTACTGTATTGCATAAGGTTAAATATTTTAACTTTTCTATCTCAATTGTTTATCCACCAAAAAATGGTAAATGAACTTCTGGGATATTATTTACTTTTTTAAGAGAAAGTTTTTGGGTTTTTGTAAATACAAACGTAATAGATAATAAGAGAAATACAAAACAAAAAATCATCAAACCTATCACCCTGACATAACCTTACTAACATTTTGGGTTTTTTTGTTTTTTTTTTTTTTTTTGGTAAATTATTGTGGCTTTTTAATTGAATGCTGGGCAAGGTACAATTGTCTGAGATTTATTAAGAGCAAGTTACATGCCAATATTCCAAGATATTTTTATTGATTATTTAAATAACATGGCAGAAAACTGATATAATTATATACATTTATGTTGTCTCTTTAATCTTGATTAACTTAGCGTCATTTTGTATTTCCTTTTCTATGAATCTTTATTTTTTCATATTTGTAATTTTTAATATCTATTTGATAGTGCAGTGAATTATGCTGTGAGTTTGCTTCACTTTTCCTAAAAGAAGCTTTAATCTGAACATTAAACTCTTAGAAGAGAGAAAAAATAAGAAGATTGTAAGTCTAGCTTCCCAGAGTATTGATTAGCCAACAAGACTTGCTATTTTAAATAAAGTTTATTTTTGAAATAAACCAAAATTATTGCAGAAAGATACAGTGTGGGTATATAAGACGTAGTTAATGTGGTGGTAAATACCAGTTCCCTGTGGTATCTTTTTAAGTAAATGATAATAACGAAGCTATGCTTGTAAGGATTAATGAGCAGTTTGCCTACTATATTAAACCCCATAATAATTATCCTTTTAGTTTATCCATTAATTATCCTTTAAATGGCACATCAAGTGGTAAGCACTCAAGTGTTACAAAGCAAAGTTAAAAAAGTGATACATTTGTTAGTGCTTTCCACCATAATTGGAAAAAAATATCAGATTAAACATAGCTGAATGGTTTTGTTCCCAAAGAGTAAATTTAAAAAATTAAAAATACACATCTTACTGTCTTCCTTAGCCAAAAAAAGGAAAAATCAATCTGTTTTTCTTGCATAGACAGCATTCCATAGCATTTTTATCAGTTTGGTATATCAGAGAATATAAATGGAAACACTTTCCATAAGGTTGATTCTTAGCACCTCTCATCATCTGAGACATTTCCGTATTAGGGTAAATCAATGAACCATCTAATCCGGTATCTGGTCTTTGACAGTAAGCAAGGTTGACTACATTCAAATCAGACATCAGAGTGCCATAAATGTGCTCAATCAGGCAATAGTAAACTGTTGGGTAGGTTATTGGCCCAATGACAGAAAAGCCTTTACAATTTGTTCCTAGCATGTGATTTTGCAAACACCACGTTCACTCATTACATTTTTGTAGGAAAAACAATGTTCCCGTGTTATTTGTTTCAGTCATATTCTGTAACAGTGAAAGCCGTAGATGAAGAGCACACACAGCCCAAAGGTGCCTGTCTCTATTACCCTGCTGATCTTGCTTTCTAGATTGTGGATTATTTCCTTGTTCTTGGAATAGTGGAATAGATGAATAAAACTCCATAGCTGAAACCCAGGCTCCGTTCCCCTTGACTTTCTCCCTTCCGGATCTTCTTTGTTCTTCCCTGTCTTTCAGATCTTTGCTCGCATGAACGTCCCCTGCAGTGTCATTCTCTTACTTCCCCTTCCTCATTATCCACTCTCCTCTCCTACCTCACGGCCTGTGATCATTTTCCTATTATGTCATTAAAAAAAATGAACCTGATTCTCAAAGTGAGCCTGTATCATTAAGAGTTATGAAACACTGGCTGGTTGGCTCAGTTGGTTGTCAGATGGTGCTAATGAGATCCAGGTCAGGGGTATGTCCCCATATGGGACTGTTAGTTTTTTCTTTATTTAATGGCCTTAGACTGCACCCCTGGCCTTGACCAGCTCTCCCATAAATGTATTCAAGTGGTCAAAAAGAAGTGTGAGTAGTTATGTACAAATCTAATCATACTATTGGAAAATCCACAGAAACTTCGCTTCCAGTGGCCATTCAGTTCAACAGAGGTTTAGTAAGGATCTGCTAGGTGCCAGGGGGAGAACACAAACATAAGTGATTGCATTCTCTGTCCTAAGAAAGCTTATCATCTCCTGGCTAGGAACCCATAAATTATGAACTAAAATATGAGACCGTCTGAAATAGTGGTACTAGAAAGCATGGACAAGTAAGGGACGGAGCAGTTGAATCGGATGGGGGAATCTGGGAACCTTTCATGGAGAGATGGCACTGGAACCTGCCCCTGGAGTGTTTTACCAACTAGAAAATACACATAAAAGGGAAACATGATGTTCCATGTTTTATCGGCTAAGTAAATGATGTTATTGGAAGAGCAGAAAAAGAGGGAGTTACACATGGGAAGGAAGGACATTCATTTAATGAATATTTATTGAACACTCCCTACGCGCCACTCCCTATGCAGGCGTGGGGAATTTAGAAATGGTTAGGTGTTAACTCTAGAAGAGCTTACAGTCTTCTGAGGAAGATAGACAAACAAATAATTAAAGTACAATGCAGGAAGTTCTGTATTTAAGGTAAAAGTATGAACAATACCTTGCTCCCTTGCTTTGAAAGAGCTAGACTTGTAGATATGGCAGACATCACTGATTGATTATCAGTGATGATAATTGCCATTTTCTACCAATGAAGGGGCAGCTCTATGTGGTCATGTTTTATATTTTCCCCCAGCAATAGCCAGTTTGTCCAGGACTGGACATCTGACTAATATACACCTCATAAGGCTCGGTGCCTGTAGCTCAAGCGGCTGAGGCACCAGCCACATACACAAGAGCTGGCGGGTTCAGATCCAGCTCAGGCCTGCCAAACAACAATGACAACTGCAACCAAAAAAAAAAAGCCAGGCATTGTGGTAGTTGCCTGTGGTCCCAGCTACTTGGGAGGCTGAGGCAAGAGAATCGCTCCAGCCCACGAGTTGGAGGTTATTGTGAGCTGTGATGCCATTGCACTCTACCCAGGGCAACAGCTTGAGGCTTTATCCCAAAAAACAAAAAAGTGTACACCTCATAAGCAGAAATGGGTAAAGAAGACAAACCAGATTCTCTTGTCTCTGGGAAGTGTGAACCAGGAAATACCAAGAAAATGTGGTGGAAGCAGACGGGATATTGGAGGCATTAGGAAGAAGCAGAGTTGTGAGTGGAGACAAGATGTGTAGAATGGGGGAGAGGATAAGGTCATTAGAACTGGTAGTCAGTAAGGGCAGAGGATAAGGTCGTTAGAACTGGTAGTTGGTAAAGCCAGAGGATAAGGTCATTAGAATTGGTAGTCGGTAAGGCCTGTGGAGAGGAGCAAAACATGGGAGAAAGTGACCAGACAGATCGTGAGAGAGAAAGAAAGAGAATCTGGTCCCTAAATAAATCTCCAGGTTCTCCCAGTGTTCTGTTCCCGTTCAGGTAGATTATCTCACAGCAAAATCCCTTCTCAAGGTCTCCCTGAGACTCTCATCCTTTCACCCAAAGGGGCTTAGCTAAAGGACCACCAGGTTAGGACCGAGCAGAAAGGACTCATCAACTTGGATGGATGTGGGTTGCAGAGGCAGTCACACGATGGAGGCATTCTTCACTTCCTGCAGTGGACTTGTTACACACAACTGTGTATGATGAATCATTTTCCCTTCTGACTGATATTTAATATCACAGATGTTTTTCTTCATTTTTTTCATTCTGATGGTCTTCGTTTAAAATTGTTAGGTGATTATCTTCTGTTCCCATCTAACTGCTGGCATGGCGCCTGTCAGCTGCTGCCATGCTGTGTGTTTCTGAAGGGCAGGGGTTGTGTCTTTTCTGTTCCATCTCTCCCAGATCAGGCCAGACTCAGACTAGCAACTCAGTTTACTATCAGGGGACTGAAATGTGTGAATTCCAAAGCCTTTTCAGAGTTGTTTTTTCATACAGGTACTACAATTTGATGGAATAGCCATGACCTGTTTACAACCACACACATATGCTCCTCCATCTTTCCTTGATAACCTCTCTCCTCAAGAAAAACAGAAAAAGACTTTTTCTTGCTAAGTGAATCTGTAGCCAGTTGGTGATTAACCAGCCTCACTCGGGGATGAGGCACCTTTCTGGCAAATGCCGGGCAGCCAGCCAGCTCCCTTCTGGCCTCCTGAAGGAGGGTGGTACCAAGGCTGCTTCAGGCCAGGGGCCAGTTCACTGCCCACCCAGGAAGCCCTGAAAAATTGGAGAAGTCTAGGTTCTAGAGAGCACAAGCCTAGGAGGTCATTGTCAGCCCTTGGAAACACAGGCTTTGTGAGTGTCCTTTGTCTGCTAGACCTGAGTGGATGTCTGGTCCTAGTTATTCGTTCTCTGTTGATAACCCTGCTCTCTTTCTCCCTCTCTCCCACCATTCTGTCCCCTTCTCTATTCTGTTGCATATATCTTCCAAGTTTCTTTTTTATGTTTTGGTCTGTCTCTCTGTCATGTTAGGACATTTAATCCAATGACAGATGATTCTTTTTTATTTTAGGTACGTTTTCTCTTTTCTGGGAACTTTTGCTTTTCACACAGTAGTATAGTGTCTGTACAGAACAGTGAATAAAGCGTATACGTGCAGCTTGGTGAATTTATCAGAATGCAAGCGCCCACTTCACCCGGCCAGGCCCTGTTCCTCCCCCAGGTCTCAGGGTAAACATTCCTCCCTGGTTGGGCTGCTTCCCTGGGGCTGTGCTCCCCGCACTGCTCCTTCCTCTCCCAGCACGCGGGGCCCTTCCACTCCTGCTCACTGCCTGTCTGTGCGGCCCACGGACTCAAGGTCTGATCCTGCCTTGGTCATTGCTTATTCCTCAGCCCAAGCACAGAGCTTGACACGTAGTAAAAGCTGAGTAAATATCTGAATAGGTAGTTGAGGTGTGGAGGAAATGAAGGAGAAAAGGAAGGGAGAGATAAATTTATTTCTTATTATCAAGAAACTCACTACAAGGGAGACAAACTCAGACTATAGATGATGATACTGTATTATGACAGTGACTAAGGGGAGCCCGGACAGTGTGGCAGCATGAGGAAGACCTCTCAGTCCTTTGCACTAGGGCTTTTTTGTTTTGTTTTGTTTTTACTTTTCCCTGAGCTTTGACATAGAAATAGACATGCATTTCCCAGGGCAAGGTATGCCTTGCTAAGGGGACACGTGAGCGCAGCAGTATGTGAAGGCGGCTAACAGTGTTGGGGCCGGGCCGGAGTTAGGACTGGGGGCTGGAATAGTGGGAGACGGGCCTGGAAAGGAAGGTAGAGCTGGGGAGCCCTGACCAGCAGCCCAGCCAGATCCAGACCATGCGGACAAAGTCCCAACCCTGTCCTCCTTGGATGAGGTCTGTGATCTCAAGATGGCCTGAGCCAGACCACCCCAAGACTACTACAGGTCCCATCCCCGAGGCCTGCTCGGCTTAACTGAACCTGCCGGGGTCTCTCTGATGTTGAGGGGGTGGTTGTACCATGACAGGGTAGACACATGAACTTAGGAGTAGAGGAGTCCAGGGCAGAGTCCTAGTTCTGTCTCTTAGTAGTTCTAAGACCTTGAACCTTTGGACCTGTTTCCTTTTTTTTTTTTTTTGAGACGGAGCCTCAAGCTATCCCCCTGGGTAGAGTGCCATGGCATCTCAGCTCATAGCAACCTCCAACTCCTGGGCTCAAGCGAGTCTCCTGCCTCAGCCTCCCAAGTAGCTGGGACCACAGGCACCCACCACAACTCCCGGCCATTTTTTGGTTGCAGCCATCATTGTTGTTTGGCGGGCCCGGGCTGGGTATTTGAACCCGCCACCTTAGGTGTACGTGGCTGGCGCCTTAGCTGATTGAGCCACAGGCGCTGAGCCGGACCTGTTTCCTTATCTGTAAAATGAAGTGATAGGAATTATGAGCATTAAATGTGAAAAGTGATTTATAAACTACTTTGTCCACATATTAGGATGCAGACCCAAGGCCAGGTGCAGTGGCTCACACTTGTAATCCCAGAATTCTTGGTAGATTGCTTGAACTCAGGAGTTGGGGACCAACCTGAGCAAGAGCAAGACCCCTGTCTCTACTTAAAAAAAAAAAAAGAAAGAAAGAAAAAGAAAAGGAAAAATTAGCCAGGCGTTACAGCAGGCACCTGTAGTTCTAGCTACTTGGAAGGCTGAGGCAAAAGGATCAGTTGTGCCCAAGAGTTTGAGGTTGCTGTGAGCTATGACACCACAGCATTCTGACCTGGGGCAACAGAGTGAGACTTTGTCCAAAAAAAAAAATGCAGACCCAGTGTGTCTACAATGCTGTAAGGATTTTGTTAAAAAGGAACTTTAAAAACAACAAAAAATATGAACAGTTATATTGATTTATTATCCTTGGTCTTCGTTTCCTGGTTGGTAAAGTACAGGACCCAGTACCCATTGCTTAGTTCAGGCCCGTTTCCTGTTATAATGGCAAATATTACCACCCGGCAGGGGTTGTGAATGAGGTCCCTGTCACAAAGCACATGGCCTTGTTCCTTAATTGCCAGGGTGGAATTAATTTGCTCTTCCTGTTTCTCTTGTGACAGGAAGTAGATGTCCTTGAAATTCAGTTGATTAATGGAGGCCTCTGAGCAGAGTGCTCCAGCCTCTCTTGCTTTTAATCCTTATGCAATGCAAGGCCCTAATTTGATAATTTTGCTGTTTTTTAGATGGATCACCTACTGGTTGAAAATATTGAGCGGGAAACGTTTCATCTGTGCTCCCGCCTCATTAATGGGCCGTACCGGCGGACGGTGAGAGCCCTGGTCTTCACATTAAAGCATCGAGCTGAAATCCGGGCTCAGGTGAAGAACGGCTCGCTGCCAGTCGGCACGTTTGTACAGACCCACAAAAAGTGACCTGAGGATGATTCTAACCCTGGGACGGACAGAGAAGAAAATGGGTTTCTCTGCCGTTCAAAGACGCTTTTGAGTTTGGGTGATGGCTGGCGCTGGCTGTGCTGGATTTTCCCATGGTGCCGTTCCTTTGCAGACAGAGGATGCAGAGAGCCCTGGGAGACGGCCTGCAGGAACACGCTTCATTAGCTGTAGAGCGCTGGTGCTGCCTAACAGGACGCACACTGGCTGTCACTAGGAAGCACCATACGCTTGCCATCACCCATCATGGGGAAAGGGTGATGGATTTCACTGTGCGAATGCCAAGGACACCTCTAAACTTCCCCCATGTCACGCAGATGAAGTTACTACTTTATTTCACCACCCTGCAGGTAACTGAAACTCAATTACGGCTGCTGCTCACTCGGTTCCATCCCCCTGAGTTTAGATAGCTCTGGTGCCTCTCAGAACTCCCCTGTCTGTTCTCTTTGCTCTACCCCAGGGGTGAGCCTGCCAGAGCCAGCCGACTACCCCTTCTTCCCAGAGCTCACTTATCTGAACGTTTCAGCTCTCCCTGGAAGACCTTCTGCGTGGTCTCCAGAGCCCCCATGCTGAGGCTTCTAATGAGGAACTGGCCTGAAGCCTCCCACACCTCCGGGTTTATTTGAATATGTTGGCTCTCTCACGTTAGGGCTCTGTAGAAGATACATAATGAAATTTCTCTTGAAATGAATTACCACAGTAGAAAAAAAAATACATACATATATTTTAAAGTGAAATATCTCTATACAGGCCTGCTTGAACAATTATGTAAATGATATTTGCTTTTTTAAAGTAATAATAAACTGGGACTTTTTTTCTAAAACAAAAGGGGGGATTTGTTCATTGAAAAGAGTTTCAGGTTGAGAAAGGGTGCAGTTGGTGAAATTAAAGGATGATGGAACCAGAATTTGAGGGAGGTAGCAAGACCCAAGGAAGGATTTTTAGATGAGGGGAGACTGGAACATGTTTGTAATCCGAAAGGACAGCGCTAATAGAAAGGGAGAGATTTAAAATCCAGGAAAAAGGATGGGGTGAAAAGCCAGGGTACAAGGGCACAGAGACTAACTCCAACCCTCTAAGTGCGGAGTACGTTGTCTAATTAGTAATATTTATATGGATCTTTATATCATTTTGCAAAAATCCTGTTTAATTCTCTCACCAATTGTCTTAAGTGTTGTAGATTTAGGTTTTTAGATGGTGTTTATTCAGCACCATTTACAGAGTTCCATGGGGTGGGGTGGATACCGAGTGGCAGCTAGAGGTGAGACCCTGAGGCTCACTGAGCAGAGGGGCCTTTAGTTTCCCATGTGAGTAGCCGTTGGAGCTGGAATGATAATTGCCTCTTAGCCTGTGCCTGGCACTGTGCTAAAGTACCCGATTTCAGGTGAGGCAAGGGAGGCTCAGACAGGTGGCTCACTCAGGAGCACACAGGCAGTGAGTGATGGGTCTAGGATCCAAAACCCAGCTCTACTCGGCTGTGCAGCACCTCTTTGATTGATGTCATCCCCTCTCAAATTTTCAGGCATCACTATAAGTGTGGATGACCTTCCAGTTTGTATCTTCAGCCCAGACCTGTCCCCTGAGTTTCAGACAGTATTTCCTAGACATCCTGTGGACAGCTCTGAATGTCTTCTCTTAGTTGACAATACTGGCAACCTAGGCACTCCAGCTGGGAGCCCCGGAGGTCAGCCTGGGTAGCCCCTTCTTCTCTTACCCTCAGGCAGCCACATCCTGACAGTTTTGCTCCCCAAATATATTTAGAATTTCCCTCCCGCCTCTTCTCCATCTCTGCTATCACTTGAGGACTTTATCCTCTCTTTCCCAATGACCACGTGGCCTCCTAACTGGTCCCTCTGCCTCCAGTCTTACTTTCTTTGAATTTACCTCTCTATACTATAAACAAACCAACGTATCAAGACTGAAAATCCCAGTCATGCCTTCATTAAAATCTATCAGTGGGTCCCTGTCATCTGTAGGATAAAAGACACCCACACATTGGTTTGCAAGCCTGTCTGTGATCTGGCCCCTGCCTTCCTTTCCTCCCTCACTTCTTTCCAATCCCTGCCCCAAACTTGATCCTCCATCTTCACAGGGCGTGTTCTGTGGTTCTTCATTGCAGCAGGTTCCTTGAAGCATCTGAGTGTTTGCACGTGCTATTTTCCCTTTCTGGTATCTACTCTCTACCTTATTCCTTTTCCAACCCTTACCGTAAAGCCCTGTACTGCTCTGTCCATATCCACGTGTTCTGTGGTTTGCTTATCATTCCATCTCCCTACTGGAATCTGGCCTCCCTGAAGTCAGAGACCTTGTCTCACTTATTGGGTATCTTTAGTGCCTAGAGTAATACTCGTCCATCCTAGGAACCAATCAGTAAAGTCAGTGGCTGTCCAGATGTCTGTCTCTTCCTTGTTTCCCCTTACTCTATTATCCACAGTGTAGCCAGAGTGACCTTTTTAAAATATTAGACAAATCATCGCTCTTCTCTGTTCAAAACCTTCCAGTGGCTTCCATCTCACTTGGTGTAAAATCCCGATCCCTTTCCATGTACTATGAGGCCTGATATGAGCTGTTTGCTGGTGCCTCTTTGACCTCGTTTCCTGACATTCTCTCCCCTTCTCACACCTCTGTGGTCCCACTGGCTCCCTTGCTGTTTTGCACACACATACTAAGCAGGCTCCAACTACAGAACCTTTGCGCTTGCTACTGTGATTGCAGCGTGCTTTCCCCACTTCCCTGCATGTTTTTGTCCTCACTTGATTCAGATCTCTCCTTCCCTTATCAGGCCTTTGCTGAGTACCCTAAATAAAATAGCACTCCCTCTCAACAGGTCTTTCATAATCTTTTTTTTTTTTCTTGAGACGGAGCCTCAAGCTATCCCCCTGGGTAGAGTGCTATGGCAGCACAGCTCACAGCAACCTCCAACTCCTGGGCTCAAGCGAGTCTCCTGCCTC
>CAUYQV010018169.1:0-17463 GCA_963574575.1 Galagoides demidoff
TGCAGCCATCATTGTTGTTTGGCGGGCCCAGGCTGGGGATTCAAACCCGCCACCTTAGGTGTACGTGGCTGGCGCCTTAGGCGATTGAGCCACAGGCTCCAAGCCTGTTACAGTTATTCTTTTTTTTTTCTTGAGACGGAGCCTCAAGCTATGCCCCTGGGTAGAGTGCCATGGCATCGCAGCTCATAGCAACCTCCAACTCCTGGGCTCAAGCGAGTCTCCTGCCTCTGCCTCCCAAGTAGCTGGGACCACAGGCGCCCACCACAACGCCCGGCCATTTTTTGGGTGCAGCCATCATTGTTGTTTGGCGGGCCCAGGCTGGGGATTTGAACCTGCCACCTTAGGTGTACGTGGCTGGCGCCTTAGCCGATTGAGCCACAGGCGCCGAGCCTGTTACAGTTATTCTTAAGGCAGGGGCTCACTCTGTGGCCCTGGCTGGAGTACAATGGCATCATCATAGCTCACTGAAGCCTCAACTCCTGGACTTACACAATCCCCTGCCTCAGCCTTCCAAATAGCTGGGACTATAGGCTTGTGCCATGAAGCCCAGCTAATTTTTCCATTTGTAATAGAGACAGGGTCTTGCTCTTTTTTAGGCTGATCTTGAACTCCTGGCTTTGAGCAATCTTCCTGCCTCAGCATTGCAAAGTGCTAGGGTCATAAGCATAAGCCTATTTAAGGAGGTGCCTTTGTACAACCCTGAGAGTAAAAGCCTCCTTCAAATTTGCATCCCAGGCTTTCTTCTCCCTTGTCTCAGTCCTGAATCAAATTCATTTGACCATTCGTATGTAAGGGTTATTTTTCTGATGTAGAGTCTTTGCTAAATTAATGATGCTTTCTGATGCATTATTTTAATAAGCCAGGGCTTACAGTGTTTGATTATTAGATCACCTGATGTTCTTCTCTTGACTTTACTTATTTTTCATGTTTATGATTCTCATGAGTGAGTCAATTTATTATCTAGCTAGGAACTCTCGAATACTAGCTTATATGTATATGTATATGTATATGTACATGTATATGTATATGTATTTTATCCTTATCGATCCTGATGAATTCTTTCTCTTTGCTGCAGCAGAAAGGCCAGTAACATTATATATGCTTTTTATGTTGTTTAGATCAGTCTAAAATGTTTGTGAAGATTTTTACTGAAGTCGACAGGATGCCCCAGCTCCTTGCCTACTACTATAAGTGTCACAAGGTAAGAGGCTGTGCGCCATTGTAATGGTGGAATGCTCATGACACTGGGCTGCAGAATCTGGTTCATACTTAAAAGGGTGAAAATACTTCTTTGCTCCCTGGCCTTTTTTGTTTTTTAGTTAGCCAGTAGGGGATGCTCTTGGTCTAACATATGGATTGATTTACTTGCCAATTGGAAAGAGTCATCAGTTCTTTCCTCTTTTATGTTTATAGCTGGATTCATTTACAGATTTGAAAAGTTGTTTTAATTTATTCCTGTTTTTATCTTTTAAGGGACATTCATATCTTAAGCTTTATTATGCCCTCAGCAAGCCATTAGAACTGTTTCTTCTTAGAGATGAATCTTGCTGTGTTGCCCAGGCAGAAGTGCTGTGGCTATTCACAGGTGTGATTGTTGTGTACTGCAGCTTTAGACTCCTGGATTCAAGCGATTCTCTGCCTCAGCCTCCTGAGTGGCTAGAACTACAGGCTTGTGCCATCATACCTAACTCAGAATTTTGTGTTTTCTAGGGTTATCAGCTACCTGGGCTAACTTTAATTCCTTCAGGTCCAGGCAGTGATGTTAGGACATGAAGCTTAAACTCATACTCACACCTACCTCTGAGGTTTGTTCAGGAGAGGGGTAGTGTGCTGAGTGGAAACACATTGGCATGCTTTACAGCAGGATAAAAGGATAAAGGATTATTTGGAGGGCAACAAATTCAAATTTTGGGTGATGATCAGAGCAGGGGCTTGTAAATGTTTTTTCCTTGCCTGTTTTTGAAGTAGATGGACTTGGCTGGGTTGCTTGGGGAGTTCTTTGAGTGATTGCTCAGGATAACAGGCAGCAGTAAATCACCTGTCTTGCTGGGAGGGCAGGGCAGTTTTTGCAGGTAGCATATCTTGGCTATCAGTAAGGCCCCCTTTGTCCTCCTTCTGCAGGTGCAGCTTTTAGCAGCCTGGCAAGAGCTGTGCCAGAGTGACCTCCCCCTGGACCGGCAGCTCACTGGACTCTATGATGCCTTGCTCAGTGCTTGGCACACACAAATCCAATGGGCCACACAGGTAACAGCTCTTTTTGATTCTAGGGAAAACAAAGCCTGTGGTATCATGGGAATGGGTGGCTGCCTCGGGAGTGGTGAGCCTCAACTGCAGAGCACTCCCCATATGCTACTCTTACTCAACGGGTTAAAAGAGAAACCTATATTCCAGTTAAATGATTGAAGGTTAAAAAAGAAAGATAAGCTTAGAAACCCACGTTAGTGAAATCTTTAGGTCTCCATTAAAACTATTCTTATCACTCTTATCTATATCTTAAATAGAATCTAATATGACAGTGTTGCTTGTTGTTCAGCCAGGGGAGCCTGGGGAATTCCTGAAGGCCATTATCTTCTGATCTGAAAGCAGGAGGCCCCTGGTCAGGTGCTGTTGGAGTGAACAAGATTGTTTTTATCTTAACTTCAGCAAAAACTTACCAGACCTGAAGTTAGTTTCCCTTGTTCTCACAGTGCACCAAGAGTTAGAGAAAGGGATAATTTTAAAAGACTCCTGACAAGGAGTGAGGTGAGAAAGAGGAACTTTGTTTCAAGTGGAAACTTTCTATCACTTACTTTCCCAAAGTCTGTAGGCTTTCCAGCCATGCCTGGGATGAGCTGTTGTTCTCTTGTCTTAAGATAGGAGGCACAGTAGATCCTCTTCTAGAAGGGGAAAAGCCTATCTTACTTTGAAGTACTGTCTTACTGGGCCTGTTTCTGGTGTGGTTTATTATTATTTTTTATAATTAGTCATGAGTCAGTCTTTAGGTGGTCATTAGTCATTTGCTAGAATGAACTTGACCGTAGTTGGAGAGAAGTCCTTATATAGGGCATGTCATTCAAATTGATAAAAGCACTTTTCTCTATCTTTTTTCTTTTTTTTAAATTAACCTAATTCAGACTTAGTTTTTGTTTTTTTTTTTTTGAGACAGAGCCTCAAGCTGACCCCACTGGGTAGAGCTCACAGCAACCTCCAACTCCTGGGCTCAAGTGAGTCTACTGCCTCAGCCTCCCAAGTAGCTGGGACCACAGGCGCCTGCCACCATGCCTGGCTATTTTTTGGTTGCAGCTGTCACTGTTGTTTTGGTGGGCCCAGGCTGGATTCGAACCTGCCACCTTAGGTGTATGTAGCTGGCGCCCTAGTCACCTGAGCCACAGGTGCCAGGCCGTTTTTGTTTTTTTTTTTTTTAAGGAGAACATTTCCTATAGAGGTGTCACAATTCTTATGTCATCATTTATGTAGTAGAAGATATTACTTCTTATAGCATGAAAGTTAAAAATAGTTCATTTCTATATATATAAATGCCTCTCATCATCTAAGAAAAAGAACTTACAGACTTCTATTTAGGCCTCATCCTAGGTTTGCAAAGCATGAGTTTATATTAATTTACACCTTTGGCCCAAGGCTCATGTTCTTTTTTTTTTTGCAGTTTTTGGCCAGGGCTGGGTTTGAACCCGCCACCTCTGGCATATGGGGCTGGCACCCCCTCTGAGCCACAGGTGCCACCCTCATGTTCTTTTTAGAATAAAAGCATGATAGCTGATCTGTCATCTCCTAGAGTGCAAAAGAAGGTTAAAGATGCCAGTGTGGATGTGTCTCCTTCAGAATTCCCCCCCCCTAGTATTTTAATATGAAAAATTTCCAATATATAAAAATGTTGAAATAATTTTTCAGTGAATATCCATGTACCCACTTTTTAGGTTATGCAATGAAAACTTTGCCTTATTTGCTTTATCACAAATCTGTGCCTCTCTCCCTGTCTATCTGTTCTTCTTCTTTTTTTTTTTTTTTTGTACGAAAGGTCTTTATTGGTGGGGGGGGAGGGAGGCTGCAGAGCAGCACTGAGGAGGAGAGAAAAGAGGGAAGAGATATAAGGAGAGAATGGGGAAGAGAAGAGCGAGGGGGAAGAGAGGGAAAGAGAGAGCAGAGAAGGATTGCAGAGAGAGGTAGGAAAGAGCTTTTTTATCTATTTCAAAGTAAGTTGAAAACACCATTTACTTCAGATATCAACTAGAGTTCAATATTTATTTACAGGGTTATTTTTAGGTAAAGTTATGAAATTCTATGATATTAAATATGCTATTTGGTTATTTTGACAAATACAAATACCTATGTATCCTAAATCCCCTTTCAGGATCTAGAACATTATCACCATCCAAGAAAGTTCTCTCAGTCTTTGCACCAACACCCTTGAAGGCAACTGCTGTTCTGATTTTTTTTTTTTGGCTGGGGCTGGGTTTGAACCCACCACTTCTGGCATATAGGACCGGTGCCCTACCCTTTTGAGCAACAGGTGCCGCCTGCTGCTTTTTTTTTTCCACCATAAATTAGTTTAGCCTATTCTACAATTTCCTATCGATGGGATCCTATTGTGATGGTCTTTTGGTCAGGCGTCTTTATTCACCATGTTCTTGAGATTCACTCAAATTGTCGTACGTGTACTAGTTAGTTCCTTTATTGCTGAATACTGTTACCTGGTGTAATTAGACTTCATTTATCACTTCTCTTACTCTTGGGCATTTGGTCTGTTTCCAGTTTGGAGCTATTATGAGTAAAACTGCTTTGAAAATTGTTCTGTAAATTCTTTTGTAGACACATGTGTTCGTATCTCTTGGATAAATACCTAGGAGTGGAATTGCTGGATCAAAGGACAGGTGTATGTTTAGACTCATAAGAAACTGCCAGACCTTTTTCCAAAGTGGTTGTATTTTTTCTACTCCCACGTAGTCACAACATGTGAGAGTTCTGATTACTCCACATCCTTGCCAAAACTGGGTGTTGTCATTCTTTTAATTTTAGCCATTCTGGTGGGTGTACAGTAGTACCTCATTGTGGTTTTAATTTGCATTTCCCTGATTACTAAGGGTGTTGGACACCTTTTCGTGTGCTTATTGGTCATTTGTATGTCTTCCTTTGTGAAGTATGTATTCATGTCTTTTGCCCATTTAGAAAAAAGTGAGTTATTTGCCTTTTTATTATTGAGTTGTAGGAGTTCTCTGTATGTGTTCCAGATGCAAGTCCTTTGTCAGATAGATTTTGTAGATACTTTCTTTCAGTCTGTGGCTGGAGCAGAGGTTTTAATTTTGATGAAGCCTAATTTATTATTTCATTCTTTTTTGGTAACTACTTTTTGTGCCCTAAGAAACCATCACCAATTCTCAGTTGCAAAGGTATTTTTCCAACTGAAGAATGGTCCATGTTGAAGAATTTTTTTATGTATGTAAGGTAGAGTCAGACTTTTTTTGTGGGGTATTTAGGTTAACTATATAGCCCTAGTTGATAAGTTTGGTATGTAGTTTCAGTATCCATTTTGCTTGTGTCTCTTGAGTAACTAGGGGGTGGGAATGGAATTAGACCAAGTGTCTCTATTACATGGATTTCTAATTGGTTAAGATCTCCAGTGGCTTTTTAAAAATGCATGTTTCAGTTAACACATTGGATCCTAGTATTAGTTCATTTTGTGAGGCTGTAAGGGAATGCCTGAGGCTGGGTAATTCATACAAAAGAGAGATTTGTTTGACTCATGGTTCTTGGAGCTATACTAGAAGCACTACGTCAGCATCTGCTTGTGGTGAGGGCTTCAGGGAGCTTCCAGTCAAAGCAGAAAGTGAAGGGGGAGAAGTCGTGTCACATGGCAAGAAAAGGAGGAGGTGGTGCCAGTCTCCTCCTGAACTAATAGGGAAAACTCATTCATTATAGAGGGAGGGCACCAAGCCATTTATGAGGGAACCATCTTCATGACCCAAATGCCTCCCACCAGGTTCTACATTCAACACTGAGGATCAAATTTCTCTTTTTTCCTTTCTTTTCTTTCTTCTTTTTTTTAAAATCCAGAATCTCATTCTGTTGCCTCAGGCTAGAGTGCCATGGTGTTAGCCTAGCTCATAGCAACCTTAAACTTCTTGGTTCAGGCAATTTCCTGCCTCAACCTCCTTAGTAGCTGGGACTACAGGTGTCACCACCATGCCAGGCTAATTTTTTTTACTTTTAGTGGAGCTGGAGTCTCATTCTTGTTCAGGCTATTCTTTAATTCCTAAACTCAAGGGATCCTCTCTCCTTGGCCTTCCAGTGTGCTAGGATTAGGAGGTGTGAGCCACCAACCCTAGCTTGGGGATCAAATTTAAACATAAGATTTAGAGGGGCCAAGTATCCAAACCTCACCACTCCCTTACACTCAGAGGTTTCCCCTTTCCTTAAAGTCACTGGACAAAAGGGATTTTTTTGGCCTTTGGCCAAAGAACAACAAAAGTTCACAGATAACAAGATTTGGGTGTTGATGATGATTTCTTAGGGCACACAAAGCAGTAACTGTAAAAGAAAAACAAATGGATAAATGAGGGTTCATTAAAATCAAAACCTTTGCATAAGCCACAGACAAGAAGAAAATATCTACAAAACAGGGATATATGATTTGCAAATATTATCTCTCATTCTGTGGGTTATTTTACTTTTTTTTTTTTTTGAGACCAAGTCTCCTAGTCCACAGCACTGTCAAACTCCTGGGCTTAAGTAATCTTTCTGCCTCAGCCTCCCAAGTAGCTGGGACTACAGGCACCCACCACAACACCTGGTTAATTTTTCCAATTGTTAGTAGAGACAGTGTCTCCTGCTTAGATTGGTCTCAGACTTCTGAGCTCAAGCACTCTTTCTACTTTGGCTTCTCAGAGTGCTAGGATCACAGGCTTGAGCCACAAATCCTGGCCTACATTCTTGAGAGTGTCTTTTGATCCATAAAAGTTTTTAATTTTGACGTACTCCAATTACTCTATTTTTTGTTTCCTACACTGCTGATGTTATATCCAAGAAATTACTGCCAAATTCAAGATCATGAGAATTTTCCTCTCTTTCTAAGAGTTTTATAGTTTTACCTCTTCCATTTAGGTCTTTGATCAATTTTGAGTCTTTTTTTTTTTTTTTTTTGAGACAGAGTCTCACTATGTTGCCCTTGGTGGAGTGCTATGGCATCACAGCTCATAGCAACCTCAAACTCTAGGCTGTAAGCAATTCTCTTGCCTCAGCCTCCCACGTAGCTGAGACTACAGGCACCTGCCACAACACCCGGCTATTTTTTGGTCGTAGTTGTTATTGTTGTTTGGCGGGCCTGGGCTGGGTTCAAACCCGCCAGCTCTGGTGTATGTGGCTGGTGCCCTAGCAGCTAATCTACAGGCACCAAGCCTGAGTCTGTTTTTATATATGGTATAAGGTAAGGGTCCAGCTTCTTTCTTTTGCATGTAGATATCCAGTTTTCTGAGCACCATTTGTTAAAAAGACTCTTTTCCCATAGAATGGTCTTCGTATTCTTTTTGCAAATCAACTGGCCATAACTATATAGGTTTACTTCTGATTTCTCTGTGCTATTCCATTTTTTATATATCTGTCCTTATGCCAATACCATACTGTTTTTTTTTTTTAATTTATTTTTTTTAATTTTTTTGCAGTTTTGGCCAGGGCTGGGTTTGAACCTGCCACCTCTGGTATGTGGGGCTGGTGCCCTACTCCTTGAGCCACAGGTGCCACCCACCATACTGTTTTGATTATTATAGCTTTGTAGTAAGCTTTGAAGTCAAGTAATAGGAATCCTTTAACTTTATTCTTCTTTTTAAAGATTGTTTTCACTATTTGGGGGGATCCCTAGATGAGCTTTTCTGTTTCTCTAAAACATATCATTGAGAGTTTTGTTTTATTTTGTGTGAGACAGACTCTGTTGGCCCAGGTGAGAGTGCCGTGGTATCAGCCTAGCTCAGAGTAACCTCAAACTCCTGGGTTCAAGTGATCCTCTTGTCACAGCCTCTTGAATAGCTGGGGCTATAGGTAGTTACCACAATGTCTGGCTGCCAGGATGTTGCTCTTTTTCAGGCTGGTCTTGAAGTCTGGTCTTAAGACTGTCTTAAAAACAAACAAATAAAGAAGAAGTACAAATGATTTTTGTTTTTGTTTTTCAGATCCTATTGTCCATCTGGAATTTTTTTTAATAATTCTGATTATTTATTTATTTAGAAACATAATCTCACTCAGTCACTCTGGGTAGAGTGCCAGGGCATCATAGCTCATAGCAACCTAAAAATCTTGAGCTTAGGTAGTCATCTTACCTCAGTCTCCTGAGTAGCTGGGCCAGAATGCCCAGCTAATTTTTCTATTTTAGTAGAGACAGAGTCTCACTTTTGCTCAGGCTGGTCTCTAACTCCCAAGCTGGAGCAATCCACCTGCCTCAGCCTCCCAGAGTGCTAGGATTATAGACATTTATAACCATACCTGGTTCTAAATAATTTTTGTTGATTTTATATTCTTCAATTTAGCTGAACTCTGTTTTCAATTTTGGACTTTTTTTCTTTTCTTTTTCCTTTTTCTTTTTTTTACAATTTCTTTGGCTAGGACTTCTAGTACTATGTTGAATAGAGTGGCAAAAGCTGTCATCTTTGTCTTTCTTATTGCTGATTTTAGAAATTTATCCTGTTCTTTTTTTTTTTTTGAGACAGAGTCTTACTATGTCACCCTCGGTAGAGTGCCATGATGTCACAGCTCCCAGCAACCTTAAACTCCTGGGCTTAAGTGATTCTCTTGCCTCAGCCTCCCAAGTAGCTGGGACTACAGGCATCTGCCATAATGTCCAGCTTGTTTTCGTTGCAGTTGTCGTTGTTTAGCTGGCCCAGGCTGGGTTCGAACCCACCAGCCTCACTGTATGTGGCTGGCGTTGTAACCACTGTGCTACGGGTGCCAAGCCTAGGGATTTATTCTTTTACCGTTGAGTGTATGTTAGCTATTGATTTTTAAATATGACTTTTATTATAAGAAATAAGTTTTCTTCTATTCCTAGTTTGTTAAATGTTTTTATCATGAAGAGCATTTAATTTTGACATGTGCATTAATTGAGATATCATGTGTTTTTTTTTCCTTTTATCCTGCTATTGTCGTATATTATGTTGATTCATATTTGTATGTTGAGCCATCCTTCCATTCCTGGGTAAATCCTCCTTGGTTGTAGTACATAATCATTTTAATATACTGCTGAATTAAGTTTATTAGTATTTTGTTAAAGATTTTTGCTTGTGTATTCATTAGGCATGTTGGTTTATAGTTCTCTTCTTGCAGTCTTTTTGTTTACATTTTATATCAGGGTAATGCTGGCCTCACAGAATGAGTTAAAAAGTGCAAAGAGTTCTGTATTAGTTTCCTAGTTTGTTTTTTTTTTTTTCTTTTTTGAGGCAAGATCACACTTTCGCCAAGATTACAGTAGGATGGTCATAGCTTGCTGTAATCTCAAGTTCCTGGCCTCAAGTGATCTTCCTCCCTAGTCTTCCCGAGTAGCTGGGACTTGATGCATGCCACCATACTTGGCTGCTTTTTAAATTTTTTTATAGAGATGAGATTTTGCTATATTGCCTAGGATGATCCTTAACTCTTGGCTTCAAGTGAGTTCCATCAGCAACTCAAAGTGCTGGGATTATAGGCATGAGCCACTGCACCCAGCTTATTGGTTTTATAGTTTTAAATTTTATGCCTTTTGCTGGGCGTGGTGGCTCATGTCTATAATCCCAGTACTCTGGGAGGCTGAGGTGGGTGAATTGTCTGAGCTCAGGAATTCAAGACCAGCCTGAGCAACACTGAGACCCTCTCTCTTAAAAAGAAAAAAACAAAAAAACAAAACTGGGCATAGTGGCGGGCACCTATAGTCCCAGCTAATTGGGAGGCTGAAACAAGAGAATCACTTAAGCCCAAGAGTGTGAGGTTGCTGTGAGCTGTGACACCATAGCACTCTACCAAGGGCAACAAAGTGAGACTCTGTCTCAAAAATAAATAAATAAATAAATTTTATGCCTTTTTTGGCCTAAGAGCAACTTTCGTATCACATGTCAAGTATGTTCATATTTAAGATACATTATAATTAAAAATGTAATCAACACTGGAGGTTTGTGAGAACTTCCCCTCCCCCATCTAAACGGACTCTACATTATTCAAGTTTTACCCAAGAGATCTTTATGTTGTAGAATGAAAAAAAAAGACTACTGGTGATTATGTGACTTAATAGTCTAAACAGGTCTAGATATACTATTCCTGGTGTTCCATAAGAATAAAAGAGAAATTCGTTTAGACTGGAGATCTCTGTCAAGGGGTGAGAGGTGGCTGTAGGCCAGATGGTGATCCTGCTTAAAGACCCATTCAGTGAATTACTCTTCTCTCATTCTGTTTTGTTTCCACCTCCCATCTCATCCTCTGCAACTTCTTCGTTGTCATCTTCATTGTCTTCTTTCTAGCCAATTTTTGGCAACTATCCACGTTACATGAAAACATTTGATAGAATTGAAAATAGTGAGGCACTTGGGGACAGCGATAGACATGAAGCTGCCATTTGTTCTAGAGAAGTTCTGATTCTAAAGTGCTGCCGGTAGACTTTACTTTCTGAGCGTGTTCAGATTTGTTATGCTCCTCTTTGGTTCTGTGTGCTTTCTCCCACTGCAGGTTTTTAAGAATCCCCACGAGGTGGTGACAGTGCTGCTGATCCAGACCCTGGGGGCCTTGGTGCCCTCCCTGCCCATGTGCCTCAGCTCCGGAGTGGAGAGGGCAGGGCCTGAGCTGGAGCTTACCAAACTGCTGGAGTTCTATGATGCCACTACCCACTTCGCCAAGGGATTGGAGATGGCGCTGCTCCCCCATCTACGTAAACATTCCTTCCTCCCGGTTCTCTGGCTTGTCTATATTCGCTCTTTTTGAAGCTTTTGGGGCCTGGGTTTGTTTGCCTTTTCAGATGACTGATTTTATATAAGTGGAAGGGATCAGTGTTTTCCTTCTCAACAGATACGGAAATTTTTTCATGAAAGCATTGCCATTATGGAAATAGTTGATGTATTTGCCTAGCCCCTTGTTGCCTATGTGCTCTGGGGAAGTGATAGACTTTTCTGTGGGGGCTTAGAATGTAAAAGAGGCTTCATAGTGATGCAGGTAGACTTGGTGGCAACAGGCTGGCAGCTACACTGGGAAGCAAGTGTCTTCTTCCTTTCAAGTCATTTTAAAGCCTCAGACAATTCAACCTAAAAAACAAGCACATTTAGTAGAATAAGTAGGCAAGAGGAGCTTTTTTTTTTTTTTTAAATTGAGTCTCACTCTGTTGCCTTGGGTAGATTGCTGTGGTGTGTCATCATTGCTCATAGCCACCTCAAAACTCCTGGACTCAAGCGATACTCTTTGCCTCAGCCTCCTGAGTGGTTGGGGCTAGAGGTGCCCGCCATGATGCCCAGATAGTTTTTCTACTTTTTTAGTAGAGGCAGCATCTCACTCTTTCCTCTTTCCCAAGCTGGTCTCAACTCATGAGCTCAACTCCACCCACCTTGGCCTCCCATAGTGTTAGGATTCTAGGTGTATGCCACTGTGCTGGGCCCAAGAGGAGCTGTTTGAAGGGGCAGTATAGAGTTTTTCAGGGTAGGGGACCTTAGGAGGAAAAGTGGCTTTTGGGAAAATGGGCTTTCCCAGTGGCCAACAGAAAGCAGAGCATTCCTTATTTGCATCTAGGTGAACAATGCATGGTGCGTTACATTTCCCTAGTTCTTCCCCATCTATGTTAAAAGCATCATAAATTTTTAAATAACACAGACCTCGTGACGCATGCTGCAGTCAAATCAGGAAATCACTTCAGGAAGGCCTTGTTCTGCCATTTGTCTGCTGTGTGTCACTAACTTGGTTTATTTAATAGTTATTCTCTTTAATTACATTTGTGTATAATTGCCTTGTACATTCCAGGGAGTGTGTTTATTGTTCAGATTCCTGGTGATTCATAGGTATTTTTGGCACACTCATGGATCAGGTCTGAGTTATGGGAGAGGCACAGAAGATGTGGGCAGCTTCCAGAGGACTATGATGCCATTGGGGAAGTAGCTGGATTGTTCAGACTGTGATCCTGCTGGAGCAGAGTGGGATGAAGGTTGGGCAAGGCTGAATTTTTCCCACTGGTGATAGACAAGTTGAAAATGAGAGGAACCACCCTCTGAAGAGTCAGATAGAGAAGTGCTTTGGGAGTTTAGATTTCAAATGAATTCCTACTGAGGTTTTCAAAAAAGTTTTTTATTTTATTTTATTTTTGGAGACAGTCTTACTTTGTCACCCTCAGTAGAGTGCTGTGGCGTTTTATCTCACAGCAACCTCAAACTCTTGAGCTCAAGTGATCCTTTTGCCTCAGACTCTCAAGTAGCTGGGACTACAGGTGCCCGCCACCTGTAGTGGGCTTTTTAGAGATGGGTCTTGCTTGCTGTTGCTCAGGCTGATTTCCAACTTGTGAGCTTGGTCAGTCCACTTGCCTCAGCCTCCCAGAGTGTTAGGATTAAAGGCCAAGAGTTTTTGTTTTTTAATTTAAAAATACTTTGGGGGGCAGCACCTGCGGCTCAAGGAGTAGGGCGTTGGCCCCATATGCTGGAGGTGGTGGGTTCAAACCCAGCCCCGGCCAAAAAAAAAAAAAAACGCAAAAAAAAAAAAATACTTTGGAAACACACCAAAAAAATAAAAATTAGAAAGAGCATAAAAGTGATCCATAACCTTATTACTCAGTGGGAACCACTAGCAACATTCTGTTATATTTCTTGCCACTGAATCAATTATAAATATACATTGTTCACAAATATTAACATAAATATTTAATATATGCTATGTCAATAAACACATGTGACATATATATATTTGCATGTAATACTAAATATTATGTTATATGTAATACATATATAAAATATTTTAAAATATTGGTCATGGTCAGCCTTGTATTCTCTTTCTTTGCCAGAGCAATTTCTTTCTTTCTTTTTTTTTTTTTTTTTTATCGTCCTCGGTAGAGTGCTATGGTGTCACACAGCTCACAGCAACCTCCAACTCCTGGGCCTAGGCAATTCTCCCATCTCAGCCTCCTGAGCAGCTGGGACCACAGGTGTCCTCCACAATACCCGGCTATTTTTTTGTTGTGGTTTGACTGGGGCTGGACTCAAACCTGCCACCATTGGCATAAGGGACTGGCGCCCTACCCACTGAGCCACATATGCTCCCCCATTTTCTTTTTTTTTTTTTTTGAAAAAGAAACTCAAGCTGTCACCGTGGATAGAGTGCCGTGGTGCCATAGCTCACAGCAACCTCCAACTCAGGCTTAAGTGATCCTCTTGCCTCAGTTTTTCTATTTTTAGTAGAGACAAGGGTCTCGCTTTTTGGATCAGTCTGGTCTCAAAACCCATGAGCTCAAACAATCTACCCGCCTCAGCCTCTCGGAGTGCGAGGATTATAGGCGTGAGCCACTGGCAGTGCCTGGCTAATGAGCATTTTCTTATGTCATTAAATGTTTTCTTAGACATTTGTTTGTTTGTTTTTTTAAAACAGAGTCTTAAAGGAAATATGGATTCTATTGCAAAAAAAAAAAAGACAGAGTCTTACTCTGTCGCCCTGAGTATAGTGCTATGGATGTCATAGCTCATAGCAACCTTAAATTCCTCTGCTCTGCTTGGTTCCTGTGGCTCAAGCAGCTAAGGTGCCAGCCACATACACCTGAGCTGGCGGTTCAAATCCAGCTCCAGCCTGCCAAACAACGATGGCTGCAACCATCAAAAAATAGCTGGGCGTTGTGGCAGGCGCCTGTAGTCCCAGCTACTTGGGAGACGGAGGCAGGAGAATTGCTTAAGCTCAGGAGGTAGAGGTTGCTGTCAGCTGTGATGCCACAGCACTCTACCCAGGGCGACAGCTTGAGGCTCTGTCTCAAAAACAAACAAATAAACAAACAAACTCCTCGGCTCAAGAGATCCTCTTGGCTCAGCTTCCTGAGTAACTGGGACTATAGGTGCCTACTGTAATGGCTGGCTAGTTTTTCTATTTTCAGTAGAGATGAGATCTCACTCTTGTTCAGGCTGGTCTCAAACTCCTGAGCTGAAGCAATACACCCATCTTGGCCTCCCAAAGTGCTAAGATTATAGGCGTGAGCCACTGCTCCTGGCCCTAAGGCATGGTTTTTAATAACTTCTTTATAACTATAGCTTATTATAATTTTTTAACCACTATGATAAATGAAACTAATGTGAACTATCCACCCTCCTCAGCTTCCCAGAGTGCTAGGGTTACAGGCTTGAGCCACTGTGCCTGGCAACATTTAAATTATTTTAATAGTTAATACATGTATATTGTACAATTCAAAATATAGAAAAGATTATGTAATAAAAAGTAAATTAAAAAGATAATTTATATTGGTCTTATCTTTAATATGCACAATATATTCATTATAGGAAAATATAAAGAAAGAAAAAAGTCATTCTCAACCTGCCATTTAGAAATAGCATTTTGGATTACATACATGTGTAGATTTTATGTATGAGTATGTATTTGTGTACATATTTACATATATTTTTAAGAGAATATTTTGTTACCATTATACCCCCCAAATTTAATATTGATTGTATCCTGTCATCTTATCTATATTCAGATTTTCCTGGTTGTTCCACAAATGTCCTGATAGGTACTTCCCCATCTCTGCCTGTCACTGAGACCCCATCAGTGTATACATACATTGCATTTCCTTTGCGTATCTCTTTAATCTCTTTTAACCTAAAACATCATTTCATCTTTCATCTTTCATGACATTGACATCTTTGAGGAAAATAGGGTAGTTCTCTTATAGAATGTCCCACATTCTAGAATTGTTAGGTTGTTTCCTCCTGATTAGATTTGTATCAGAGATTTTTTGGGGGGAGAATACTACCTCAGTGATGATGTGTACTTCCTCTTTCATCATCTCAGAAGACATATCCAATTGTTGGTGATAGTTACTCACTTGGTAAATGTATCTGCCAAGCCTCTCCATTGTGAAGTTACCTTTTCCTCTTTGTAATTAATAAGTAATCTACAGGGTGATGCTGTGAGCCCATAGCAATACCAAGAAACATTTACCCTGTGACTTTGGCATCCATTGATAGTTCTCACCTGAATAAACTTTTATATTGCTGATTATAAGATGATGATTTCCTAATTCTATTAGATTCCTTCTACATTTGTTTGCTGGCATTCTTTTCTATTTATTTATTTATTTATTTTTGAGACAGAGCCTCAAGCTGTCCCCCTGGGTAGAGTGCCGTGGCATCATAGCTCACAGCAACCTCCAACTCCTGGGCTCAAGCGAGTCTCCTGCCTCTGCCTCCCAAGTAGCTGGGACCACAGGCGCTCGCCACAACGCCTGGCCGTTTTTTGGTTGCAGCTGTCGTTGTTTGGCGGGCCCGGGCTGGATTCGAACTCACCACCTTAGGTGTATGTGGCTGGCGCCTTAGCCACTCGAGCCACAGGCGCTGAGCCTGGCATTCTTTTTAAAGATGAGATTTTCCTTTCTCTCTAATATCACTATGAACTCATGGACTTTTTTTTTTTTTTAATTAAGTGCATTAGGATCTGTTATCATTCATTTTGATGTCCAAATTATTTCTGAGGTAGACTGTGGTTGTCCCTTCAAGCTGGCTCTTGTATCTTTTTGACACATCTCCATCAGTCTTTGAATACTTCCTTTTTTGGTACAAAATGTTCCAGGAAGAACATGTACTTGCCCTTGCCTCAGACCTGAAATCAGTCATTTTCCTAGAAAGCTTGGTTTCTTCTAGGGGAAATGGTATTTAGAAACCAAGATTTGGGCACCAGGGATATTCATTGTTGCTGGAGCATCATTACTTGCAGCCTCTTGTGGTGGACAGAGCTGGGAAATATTTTTTAAAAATTGCCAGTTTATACTAGTATTTCCCAATCAAATCCAACACTACAAGATTTTGACCTCTTACATACCATTTGCATTCCCCATTTCCTGCAGTGAGAATCTTTATTCCCAATAGTATGTATGTGTGTCTTTATATATATATGTAACTTTAAATACATATTTATATATAAAATTTTTATATACATATAACTTTCATAATTGCATTATGGATAGGTCAAATATATTTAATGTACTCATTCAACTATAAAGGGACTAGTACTGGCATACTGCATGCTGCGGATGCAATGCTGAGGAAAACCGGACACAGTTCCTGTTCTCATACACTGTATATTCTGGTAGGAGATAATCACACTAATGAATGTATAATTACCAAGTAAGAAAGTACTTCGAAGAAAAGCAAATGGTTCTAAGAGTATATAAACAGAGACAGAAGACTGAGACCAGCAGACTTGAGCTGAGTGAGTATTAAGAAGTAGATGAGGAGGGATAGGGAAGATGAGGATCAGTATAACCATAAGGGAGCATGGGGTTTTAGGAACTGGGAGAAGACTGGGAGCTAGAGGACAAGCACAGGAGGATGAGGCTGTAGAAGGAATAATAAAAGTAGCTGATGTTTATTGAATGCTTACCATATGCTAGACACATAATTATTTTACCTAATTTATGCCGTGATTATCTGTTTATAGTTGAAGGAAACAGACATAGAAAAGAAGTTAAGTTGTTTGCTCACAGTCACTTACCTAGCAAGCAGTAGAGCTTTGATAGAAGAACCATCACTCTTTATCACCATCTTCCTCTTCCTGAGGGCAGGCAGTGTGGGACTTTGTAGGTAATAAAAGAGATTTTGGGCTCCAACTAAACAGCAGTAGAAGTTACTAAAAATTTACAAGTAGGGCAGTAATGAAATCAGACAAATTGGAGGAGACCAGAATGATGCAAAGAGATTAGTAAGTAGGCTATTACATTTACCTGTTCCTCGTTGAGACTGCTTCCAAAACTTCCTGATTCTGAGCAATGTTTCCAGGAACGTCCTTCTGTGTATACATCCATATCTATATATTTGTTAGTTTCTTTGGAATAATTCTTGTGTATAACATCCTTACCTATTTATTTGTTAGTTTCTTTGGAATAATTCTTGTGTATGTCCTTATCTGTTTATTTGCTAGTTTCTTTGGGATAATTCTTCGCAGTTGAATTGCTGCAGCATAGAATATACACATTTAGATTTCTTATACAAATGTGTTTTAAATTTTTACATGGTTAAACATAGGAATTTTTGGAGTGCCTGGTGTTTGGGGTATCCTGTTTCTATAAAGGCCTAAGAACACTTGAAATAGAAAATGTTCTTCCTACAAAGGCTTTTCTCTCAACAGATCTTCTTATACTTGACCCTGCTGGCAGTTATTATTTGAAGGGATTCTTTTTTTTAATTTATTTTATTTTTTTTTAATTTTTTGAGATGGAGCCCCAAGCTATCCTCCTGGGTAGAGTGCCATGGCATCACAGCTCACAGCAACCTCCAACTCCTGGGCTCAAGCGAGTCTCCT
>CAUYQV010018170.1:0-36079 GCA_963574575.1 Galagoides demidoff
CCCCTGGAAGATACCTAAACATTTTCTAATGTTATCTCTTAACCTCACAGTCTTCCTGCCTGTCTGCTGGTCACACCAGCTTCCTGAGTTGACTAAGCTCATTCTTCAACATCCTCCCACTTCCCACTGCTGCCTCAGGCTCAGCCACGTGGTTCACCACTGACTCTGGGAATTCCTCTCCTTACCTTTTTGCCTGCTGTTTCCTTAGGGTAGATCCTATAGAATTCTTACCCTTCATCAGACCATAAACTCCTGCTCATTATTCAAGACCCACTTTACCTGGAAAAGCTCTTCTGATGCTGCCTGTCCTTGTGGCAACATGAATATAAGGGCCTTGCTGCTCTTGTTCTACCTCTCCCTGGTCTGTGATCCCCTGGAGGGATCCTCTGTGGTCTCCTATATGGTGTCTTCTCATCCTCTGTATTCTCAAAGCTCTGGCATCTGGGGTCTGAATGACCCTTGCAGGACTGACTCATTCTTAGAGATAACAAACAACTCACCTTACCTATCCACATCAAGAAATGCATCACCCATACTCCCAAACTTCCTCTATCTGCCATTATACTCCAGGTAGCAATATTACTGTCCTAATCACCACTAGACCAGTTAGCACACAACTAGACACAGCCCTAAGATTACTTACCTAGCCTTGCCTTGCCTTTTCCATGGACACCACAATCAGCATGCCCATCCATGCTTTCCCCTCACACCCCTGCAGTTCCACTGGCCTTGGAACTTCTCCATGTGGCCCTGAATGGAATGGCAAGCCTCCTCCTCTTGGACACTGTGCTTAACAGACTGCCTTTTTCAATGGCTTTCATACCCTAACCTATTGCCCTTGGGATATTCAAATAATACCAAAACCTATATTTTAAAACACCTGAGCACCCCCAACAAGGATTAGTCATAGAGGAAGATCAAAACTTTTGTGTTAAATAAGGGCCACAGTGCTGAGTCCTCCCTGATTATTTCCTGGGAGCCCACCCAGCTGGAGAGGAAACTGCACAATGGACTGGGCAGGGGCATGATGAGGCTCTGTCCTGCTAGGAGATAGACCCACCTGGTCTCACTAGTTCTGGTTCCTTTCATGCTTACTGGCCTCGGAAATTGTAGAGACTAGAATCTTTGGATTGTAATGGGCATCCCCAAACCTGACTATCACCTACCGGAGGTCACTGGGGTCAGATCACCTGTTGAGTGAGGTGTTCAAAAATCCATATGCAGGTCCCTGCATAGAGCTGGCAGACAGGGGATATGAGGAAGTTTTCTTTGCCTCATTACATAGAGTCTGCAGGAAATCCCAATTTTTCTCTTTTGGAAAAAATGAATATGTCATGTTTGACAATTAACACTTTCATCTGAAGCCACAACCATGGTTGGCTGGGAAGTCAAGGGTGTCTGTCCTCAAAGGCACTTGGAAGTCAAGAGAGCATTGGTGTTAATAAGGAAGCCCCATACTTCAATTATAGGACTGAGGTAAGGATGTTGGTGGTAGTGGAGGAGAGACCTTTTTCTCTACCTTCATAATGGATAGTGACAATTCTCATCATGAGGGAGCCTAAGAGTGCTGAAAGGCTTGTTAACCACAGATTACTTCTCCCCATCCTGAACCCAAATTCTGATTCAGTAGGTCTGGATGGGGTCCAAGCATTGCATTTCTTTTTTTAGTTAAGGTGAAATTCCTCTAACATAAAATTAGTGATTTAAAAGTGAATTATACCATGACATTTTGTACATGCACAATCTGTATAATTGCCATCTCTCTCCTGTTCAAACATATATCTATCACCCCACAAGAAAATCTTATGGTCGTTAAGCATTTACTCCCTGTTGCCTTATGTACACAGTCCTAGGCAACCACTAACCTGCTTTCTGTCTGAAGAACTTGCCTATTCTTGATGGTTCATATGAATAGGATCATACAATAAACCATCTTTTGTATATGACTTCTTTTACTTGTTATGACATTTTAAAGCTTCTATAGTGCTATACTCTGAATCAGTACTTCACATTCTTTTGTGGCCAAAAAAATGTCACTGCATGGGTAGACCACAATTTATTTACTTATCCACTGATGGACACTTGGTTTGTTTTCACCTTTTAGATACTCACTTCTGGGAACATGCATGTATATGGATTTGTGTATCTGGTTTCAATTGGGGGGCGGGCATACAACAGCATTTGCATTTGTGACAAGGTCACAGGTGATGCTGCTGCTGCTGGTCTGGGGTCTCCAAGAAACCCTTCCAGAAGGACTAGCTTGGACCAGGAGAACAGGAAACCCCTTTTCCTTCTTTTCACTTAACAAAGACCAGATTCCAGCCCCATTTCCTGGTACTGAGCTGAGTCCAGGGGACCCAGTAGACACAAGAAACGTAGTGTATAAGAGACTTCATGTTAAAAATATGACCATACATTTGGGGAGACAGAGTAGCAGACAACAATGAGAGGCTAATGTCACATAGCACAGAAGTTAGTGAAGGGAGAGCAAAATTTGTAATATATGGCATGTGTGCACAACAAAGCCCAGGCTAGGAAACAGAGGATGTAATTCACCATGGTGAGGACCTTGCCTGTGACCACCAGCTCCAGAGATCACTTGTCTTTGATGAGTAAGGCAGGTTCTCATAATGACACAGCTACATGAGACATTTTTAGAAAATGCAGCCTCCTCTTGGGGCCCTTGTGTATATTCTTTATACCACACTCGGGAGTTCTCTGCTTACTCCAGATGCTATTGAGATGTTCTAGGATGTCCTGTTCAGAAGGTGGATAGAGAATTTACATGGGAAGGTAAGAGACCTCATAAACCTAAATGGAAGGTAGAGGTGGTTTTAATGAAGAACAAGATGCCAAGAGTCCCAGAACTTGCAAATGTGAACAAATTACCCTTTACCTTTACCCCAGGAGGCTCAGGAACTCTGGGAGTAAGCTCTTCCACACTCTAACAAAACAACTGTGGATCAACTGACTGAGCAGGAACTGCCCTTATCATATTTGAATCCAAATCAGTCATTTCCTACCCTGGAGCTTTGGTCAGGTGCCTTAATCACTCCATGCTTCAGTATTTTCATTTATAGATGGCATAAAGGCAGAACCTGCATGCAATACCAATCCAATATTTGCCAATCACTTGGTCCTTAATGAAACATTGTCTTTCTTGGATTCCCAGACTCCACATGCTCCTGGATTGTCCTGGATGCTCTTTCTTTATCCTTGCATGTATCCTTTTCATTTCCTCAACCTCTAAATTATTCAGTGAGCCAAAGACTCAGTCTGCAGACTACTCCACATCTCTGCTAGTAAGTCCCAATTTATATCTCAACCTCAGACTTTTCCCCTAAAGTCAAGACTCATCTAATATTTATGTAAAGAAAAAAATTCCCTACAAAAATGCCTCCCCCATATTCACTCCTTGTTCTATTAGGAACTCATCTGTCTGTGATGGTTATCAAGATGCACTTGCACAACCCTTGTGAGGAAGACTTGTTTCCTACCTTCAAATGGACTATCAGCAGAGCACCCATCACTTGAGATATCAAATCTTTGGAATGACTTCATCCAGGGAGTACCACCTGCCTGAGATCATGCCTGCAGCTCATGCCTGATCACAATGGAAATATAAGAACTAAACATTTCAGAGCAATGTAGGACAACATTAATGGGTCATTTCTTCTCTTGAATGATGTGGGCCAAAATTGATACTAAGTCTGCTTGCAGTCCAACTTCTCTGAGAAGGACCAAATATTAATGATCCTGAAAATTTGGCCATTCAAACTCTAATCCTAAAGATAATGGTATTTGGAGATGGGGAGTTAGTGGAGCCCTCATGATGAGATGAGGGCTTTTATAAGAACAGATATGAGATAGCATGTAGCCTCTTTCTGCTTCCTTTTGTGTGACGGTACTATGAGGAGGCAGATGTCCAGGTCAGATAGAAGGAGGGTGAATGATGGGATTGCACCTATGGTGCATAATGCAAGGGTACATATCGTATCCATTAGCACAGAGTATAAATGTCTTAAAAAATAACTAAGTAAATAAGATGAAGTATATATTAACCAGAGTGATGTAAATGTTCCTAATTCTATATGAAATCAGCACATTGTGCCCCATAAATGCATTAATGTATACATGATATATGTGTTTATAACTTAATAAAAAGAAAAGAAAGAAAAAAAACAAAAAGAAGGCAGCTGTCTACCTAGGAGTAAGAGAGCCCTCACAAGGGAGGAATCCACCAGGGCCTTGAAATTTGACTCAAGTCTCCAAAATCATGAGAAACAATTGTTTAGTTACCCCATCTGTGGAAATTTACTATACCCACATAGGATCTCTATAGGAATAAGACATTCCCCTCTATTGAGTTCTACTTCCTTCCCCTTCCTTTTCAGGTTTGCTCCCAAGAAACCTCCACAACAAATACCTTGCAACTTAAACCCTATCTCCAAATATGTTTTCTTGAGAAACAAATATGCAATGCTGTCCTTCTATTTGCTCAGGATAAAATAACTTTGGATAGTTATTTACATGTTTCACTTTCTACAGCGCTCCCACAATGTGTTGGCAAAGACTGGCAGCTCCTCTAAGATTATTCCGAATTCCACTTATTCCCATAGATACTGCCTCGGCACCCAAACACTATGCTGTTGTTGACCCTCTCTGGGATGACCTGAGCTGATGTCTCATCCATCTCATGGCCTCCAGCTCATCCACATTTATTCAATTATCCTCACAACAGCAAAGTTACTCTATTAAAATATCACTCATATCATGCTCAAATTCTGCTCAAAACTCCACAGTGTCATGCAATGTCCTACATGGCTACACACTTGTTGAGGTTCAGAACCAAGGACATGACCCCTTCTCATTCCTGATCCTGCATAGTCTCCAACCAGAAGGAGTGAGCAGAGTCCACATGTCCAGGCCACTCTGAATGCCTCTTAAAAAATGCTCCCCCAAACCAACTCCTTAGTCTTGAGGTGTGTAGGCACATGCCCTTGGTGACATTGGCTTTGCTTCTTTAGAAAAAGTCAGGGCCAAAGGAAGACCAGAGCAAGGTCTAATACTGCCCAGAGAAGGTGCCTCATTTCCTGAGTCTGAGAAGGACACTCTAGCACACTCTCACATTTGCCTTTGTTATTCTCACTACCAGGAAAGCTCTTCTTCCAGCTACCTATATTGCTTACTACTACAACTTCTTCAATTCCCTTACAAATGTCAAATTTCACTGGGTTCAGTGGCTCACACCTGCACAGTGACAGCTACTAGAAAGGCAAAGGTAGAAGGATTGCTTGAGCACAGAAGTTCAACTCCAGTCTGGGTAACACAGCAAGACTCTAATCTTTCAAAAATTAAAAAATAATAATTTCCAAAAAAAATTGAACACAAATTACCTATAGTAAGAATTAAAATTTATATCAATATTATACATAGAGTGGGAAATCACTTACCAAATCTAAAAAAAAAATGGAACTTGTATATTCTGATACAGTGTATTATAAAAGAAATTTAATCCACTCTCAAAACTTCCACTAAAAGCACTAGCCACAAATGCATTTAACCACGGACATAAATAAGCCTATAGTTAATTATTGGAATTTGTGTTGAAGGCCCTATTATAAATGCTAAAAATAATGACAATGTAGAGATTATAGACTAAATAGATTTTCAGAGAAACTGGATAATGGAAAAGGGAGTATAACAACAATAATCTCATCACTTTAGTCTAGTGAGGGAGGTAAATAGTGTTTAAACCAATGTTTCCAAACAAATAGAAGAATACCTAAAGTCTATAAAGAAATAGCAAAAAAAATCTAGTAATCCTGGCCAGTAAAAGAAAAGAACAAGTGGAACTAAAGGCATTGCTTCATTATTCAGGACAAAGACTAAACAATTAGGGCAGAAACACTTTCAGAAATGGCAAAAACTGTCATTTTTGTTGTCCCCAGGGCAGTTCCAAATGGTAAATTTTGGAACTCCCTGAGGGAATGGTAGAACTGGCAGGAATTCCAAGTGCTCCTGTAGGCATATGTGAAGAGCATCATCTCAACATTGCCCCAATATTTATCTCATCTCCTCACACCAAGGAAAGGAGTGGTGTTCTTAACAGTGAAATGCCAAAACTTGAAGTAAAATATGAATATGACAGATGGCATCACTGAGACTCTAAATGGGGGCAGAAACTAATGATAAGACTCCATTTTTCAGCCCTTTTAGGATTATCCCAGTGAAGTACAAGGTCTTCTCTTCCCCCTTCACCCACTCAAAATTCAAAGATCACTGCAATGGCCTCAGATAGGTTTTCCTCCCAGTTGCACCTGATTCTTATTAGTTAATGTCTGAAAAATCCCCAGAACCTGTTAGGTTCTCTGCATATTCGTGTGTATATAGAACCTGTATATATCCCCAGAACCTGAATTGTCCTGGAGAAGTTATTTACAGATTTTTCCCAGGTGTGAAAAAGTCCTTTGCAGAAGGTGACATGGTAATTGCTGCTCTGAGGGGAGATGAAATCAGGGAATAGCTAGACCCATAACTGCTTTGGCTCCAGATGGCCGGATTCTACTGATGACAATGGTCCCTCTTACAGTTGCAGCCATGACATTGAATGTGGTGAGTATTTTATGATGGCTCAGACCCCATACATTCAGAAGGCAGGTGAGGAACTGGGAAGGACAGACATTTCTCTCTGGGCTCAGTACACCTGCACAAGCCTTGGACTTCTTCTGAGCTGAGGAGGAGAAGTAGAGTGTGAGGCCTGAGACTCCACAGGAGGTGAATATGGTAATGGGTATTTGGCTTCCAGGGGGTGAAACTGCTGAGTCTGGGGCCAGCTGGAATGGAGGAAACTGTGCTCTTCACCTGCTCTTTCCACCTCTGGTCCACAAAGACTCGTGAGAACTGAACTTGCAAAAATTGAGACATTTTGAAATTTAGAGGTAAAAGGAAAAGTTTAGGATCTTTGGCTGTGTGTGGTCTCTGTTCTCTGCACACTTGTGTATATATAGCCATGCACAGACCTGGGGTAATACTCAGAGTCTGATTTCAGAAACTGGATGTCACCTCAGTAACTGCATGATAGTGGGTCAGGTTGAGCTTGTGATGTCATCTGCTTTTCTTCCCCATTGAAAGTCTCAAATTTACACTGAGTATCCAGCCTTGGTCAGCAGGAAGTATTTCTCATATCCCTGCCTGTGCCCGTATAGGCTGAGGGGTTGTGAATCCTGACAGTGTCTCTGCTTCCCAGTCCAGAAGCCAGGGATAGGGACAGACTGTCGCTCAACATCATACATGGGGCACTGTTCCCACAGCTGCTACCAAAGGTAGTGGTCTCACAGTGGTCTCGTCTACCTGACACCAGACCAGTACATTAGAGCAAGAGAATCAGCTGACAGCAAGTGTAACCAAATGACACCCCAACTCTTTGTAACTGGTATGATTTTCCCCTTCCCTCTGATGATGTTTGGAGGTTCTGGGAAGTGGTCTGAATATCTCCACTCTTTGTAACTGTGATGGGGGAAGGTGTGAAGTGACAGAGACAGCATCATACCCACACCCTGCTCACCAGGGAGTGCACCTGCTGCAGGTATGTACGCTCAGTGAGCCGCTCTCACTGGGTCAGGGACCTGATCTGCCCTTCACTGGGATGGAGTGACCTTGGGAAAGCTAAGAAACAATCTCTGTACATCGTTTTTACTTTTTCCTCCTTCACTATACACATGGCTTGATTGAGGTATAAATGACAAGTGTATAATTTGATAATTCTAGGTGTACTTCTATAGGCTTGAAAGTAATGCCATTATCAAAGCATTGAACATATCCATTATCCCTGAAAAAACCCCTGTATCCTGTGGGAATCCTTCACTCTCCCTCCATCCAACACGCCAAAAAGAAATAGACCTGTTTTCTATTATTTCAGATGAGTTTGTATTTATCAGAATGTTATATGAATCTGTGCCTCATTTTCTAACCACATAAAATAAGTTGAGGATATTATTTAAACTGGACATTCAGGATTAACATACATGGGACTCCTCTACCTAGACCTAAAGCCCAACACACAGAAAGTTATAAATAAATTGTGTGGACTGGTATTTTCTCTGAATGGACCTTGAACCACCTGTTAGGAAATGGTTTAGAAACACAGAAAGTGGCAGTGCTGTTCCAACCTCACTCTTTATCTGCATTTCCATTTTCCTGACTCCTTTTTTTCTCCACATCTTTAATGTATTTCCTCCTATGTGACTGGGTCTCTTCCCAGTTCCATTTTCTCCTTCATTATTGCCTGTGAGTCAATCCCCTTCAAGATCCAGGGATTTTTTCCAGCACTTCCCATCTAGAAGCTTTCAATCCAGCTGTTCCTCTAATCACTGTCTGACCTTTACCTCACAATCCCATTCCTTTTCTGTTTTCATATTTATATGTAACTCATATACCCCTCTGTGGTACTTCCACTGCTCAAGTTTCCTGGTGGTTTGGTTATTTAGTTTTGCCTTGTGAGTGCTCCTGCTGTCAGTTTAAAAATTGCTTCATAAAGAGAATTCCAGCAGACTGCATAAGCTGCATCACAGAAACTATTCCTCTCTAGCATAACAGAGTGGCTAAGACAAGACCCTTAAGCCCTGCATTACTGAGGATAGATCCCTCACCTGCCACTAGTGAGTTTTGAGTCTGGGTGAAACACTTACCTTCTCTCTTTTTGATTGTTATCTTCTGCCAAGTGAGAATGGTATCCACTATATTTAGGATATCGGAGAATTAATAAATTGGTATGTTTGACTCTTCAAACAGTATGTGGCATAGGGTCAATTCTCAGTAATTTTCACTGATTGTATCCTGATTTATCTGGTCTCATAAGAATGGGTTCACCCTATGAGTATGAATCTAGTTCAGGTTTGGGATTTGGACCTGACAGATCAGACCCAGGTGTGGTAACTTTGCCATGATTTGACTTGAAGGAAATGCTAATTCACCCAGCCTGATTTGATCTGTGACTGGGGTGGGATATTCCTTCTCATGTTGTAGAGTCTCTGATCCAGACTGTACCTAAATGTTGGTGAAATAGATGGTGGTCAAGTGTGCTAACTTCAGTGAGAGCATTTTTGCTTAGTTTGGTTTTCTTTTTTTTCAGAATCTGAGAATACTATCTTCATTCTCACTATTCTTTATGGAGCCCACACTGTTACTGTACAGAATAGTCTCTCCTTGACAGACAAGAAGGTAAGTGAGTCTTGTTACACTTGGTGAAGCAAAAACATTAGAAAGGGAACATGAGTAGATCAAAATACAAAGGATGGATCTGTCTATTGATGGAACTGGCAGCAGAAGTATGGCCATCTGGAGCCAAAAGCAGTTATAGGTGTGTTCAGCAATCTGGTAGCTCTCTAAACCCTATCCATTGGGGTTTTGTGAACTCTCCTTTATATAGGAATGTTTGTATTGTGAGTGATAAAAATCCTGCCATGTGTTAACCAGCTCAAACTTCATCCTTTGTCTTTGGAGATTAGGGATGGAGGTGAGTATTCCTACGCTCTAACTACAAGGTTGCTTCCCCTGGCTACCAGCGCCCAGTTGAGGTTGCCTAGGACTCCACTGAGAGTCAACCTGTTTGGGCAGAAGATATTCCCATCACACAGGAAATTCAAAGGATTTAGGAGACCTGTGTCAGATGCTTACACCACTCAAATAATTATAGAAATCTTACCATGGTTGTGTCTTGAACCAGGGTTAAAGACAAATACTTTTTCTACTACCTATATGAACAAGGGGTCCAACTCTGTGTCAAGACCTAAAAACAAACACACACACACACACACACACACACACACACACACACACACACACACTTGTAATTAAATTGAAATGTCACACAAGTTTATATATTCCTCCAGTTTCTGTCAGTGTGAACATATTCTCTAATCCTCTGCTTTTGAAGGTTTTTATCTATTTTTCTTTAATCATCTATTTTATTTAAGCTTGGATTTTTCTACCATAGTGATTTTTTTTTTTTTTATTGTTGGGGATTCCTTGAGGGTGCAAGAAACCAGGTAACACTGATTGCATTTGTTAGGTAAAGTTCCTCTATTTTTCAGTTCTAGAATTTTCATTGTGTTTCCTGTGTAGTTCCAATTTCTCCTCACTAATTTTTCTTTGTCCATTTGATCACAGTAATAAAATCAGCTTTAAAATCATTGTCTGCTAATTCCAACATCTGGGTTCTCTTGGGTTTAGTCTCCATTGATTGTTGTCTTGAATATGGGTCACATTGTCCTATTTATTTATGTGTTTAGTAATTGTGAATTGTGTATTCAAGACTTTGTAGAGACTGTATTCAGTTATGTTTTCTTGAGATAAACAAACAGCATAGGTTTTTGTTTTTTCCATAGATGGTTAATCTGATTAACTCACTCCATATTCAGAAGTCTTAGCTCCGTTACTTTAGACTTCTGTGAGCAGGTTAGCGTCTGTATGTGTATTCAGGCATCTTCCAGTGTCTCGGAGAAAAAAAATACACCTACAACTTATGGCCCCACCTTTATCTCTTCTTCCATACTTTTTTTCTTTCTAGCCTCTATAGTTTTCCTCATCTTTCTCTTTTCATTCTTTTGGCTAATGGGACGATAGGGGTCTCCTTTGGATTTAGTCACTTTGTGGGGTGCCAACCACAGCCACCTTTAGATATTATACCTTTTGATTGGTTTTATAGGTAGGATTTTCTATTCCATCATGTAACTGATTTTCTATGGATATGAAGGCTATTGATTTCTGAATATTAATTTTATAGCTTGCTCCCTTCCTAAATTCTTTGAGTCAATTGTTGAGTCTGATTCTCTAGGGAGTGCTTATTATACTATCATGGAAACTGCTAATAGGTTCTTTCTGCCCGAGATATTATGCTAATTTATTTCCTCCTACATAATTACTGATACTTATAGACAGTAGTTATTAAAAGAAAGGGCCTCTTTGCTTTCTCATAAAGCAAAACATAAAGTACTAGAATATACACCTATGTAATCTTGCTAAGAAAACATCCATACAAAGTCATATCTTTGTGTTTTTTTTAATAATACTGCTGATATTTGTCAAAGTCATTTGTTAGCATTAATGGAGACAGTCATATTATTTTAAGTATTTATGCAGTCAACTTTGTTATTAGATTTCATAATGTTGAACTTTCCCTGAATTTCTGAACATGTCTCACATCATCATAGTATGTTATCTTCTTAATGCTATGTGTCTAGTATAATTATTTTATGTGACCCAAAAGTTATGAGTCAGTATGGTATAAATTAATAAAAATAAGCAGCAAATTTAGTACTGCATTTATCACTGATTACTGAAACCCACACATTTTTTGAAAACACTTTAGGAATCTATAATTGATATGTATGATTATCTCAGAGGAGTAGGATACTAAATGACAGGTGGAATATAGATTAATTCTTTTGTGTGGGTGTCCTTATATTATTTTACTACTATATGATGAACATATACATTATCTAAATAATTTGGAGAGAAGTTTACTAACATAATAAAAATAATACCATTTCTATATGTGACCATAGATCCAGTAATGCTACAATCCCTGATCCATGTCTCCATAACACCATATGCTTCACTCATGGCATCATTTGCATTTTCCTATTACCATAATTTATATATGTGTCTCCTGCACTGGGCTCTGAGATCTTAGGAACAATGACCCAGGTCACTTAATCTTTGTATATCCAAAGACTGACAAACTATTCTGTACACAGTGGGTTTTTCAGACATTTTTGATGTGGAAGATAAAGCCTTGCCTGAGAATGGTGCCCTGTAGCATTTGGGAAACCATAAATAATACGCAGTCCTGCATGGCCCTGGGAGGGTAAAAACAAAATAAAGGCTGGCTACTCTGAGTGGCAGTTCTTAGTCCATCAGTGTGAAGTCCCCTGCCTGTAAATGTGACTGCTGTCCTCAGACAGAGTTATTGATGGCCCAAGAGTCTCCTTTAGCACTGGAAATTCTGAAGCTAATCTGGGGCTAGTGCTATTGCTCTGAATTCTAATGCCTTGAATTTCAGACTCTTTTCTGCACAACTTCTTCATGATCTCATGAGAATGACTCTTGTTGATTTGATCCTGAGGCTACTGTTTATGGTCCAGACTTGCACTGGGGTACTGGGGAACATCTTTCTTCTCTTCACCTATGCCTCCACAGCCTGCACTAGCCAAACACCAAGGCCCACACACCTGATCCTCATCAACCTTCTGTGGCCAACCTCTTGGTTCTTCTCTTCAAAGGGATCCCTCAAATGATGTTTTTCTGGGGAATGACAAACATCCTGGGAAATACTGCATGTCAAGTTGTCTATTATATCCACAGAACAGCCCGGGGCCTTTCTCTCTACACGACTTGCCACTTGAGCAGTTTTCAGGCCATCACCATCAGCCCTAGAACTGGGGGATGGATGAAGCTCAAAGATACAGCTTTGAAGAACATTGGGATCTCCTGCTTTCTGTGTTGGATCTCCAATCTGCTGATAAACATCTTTGTTCCTATAAAGATTCATGCCCTTCAGCATATCCACAATTCTACTATGACACGGTATTATGGACTCTGCTCTTCTAAAAGTCCTGACTTACCTTCTACTGTAATCTTTACAATTCTAATGACTTTCCCAGATATTGTGTTCATGGGACTCATGGCTGGGGCCAGTGTCTACATGGTCCTCCTCCTACACAGACACCACCAGAAAGTGAGGCATATTCACAGCCTTGGTACCTTCCACAGGTTCTCCCCTGAGGAAAAAGCCACTCAGACCATCCTTCTTCTGGCAACTGCCTTCATTTTATTTTACTTCATTAACTCCCTCCTTGTAATTTCTAGTGCTGTGTTTTTCAAAATTCAACATTGGTTTCATAATGCTACCACCTTTCTGGTTGCATGTTATCCCACTCTCAGCCCTCTGATACTGATGCTTCGAGATCCACAACCCCCAAGTTTTTGTTCTTTGATGATGAAGGAAAAGTTCCAAATTACTACTAGTCCCATTCACAACAGCATTTCTTTTCTTCAGAAAATCTGCTTATTCACTTATTTACATGAGCATGAATGGATGTCTAGAAGATGACTGACATATACTCAAGACATTGATAATAAAAAGATTTGGATGACATTGACTTAGCTGTGGAGCAGCTTTCAACTTCACTCAGAAGCCAGACCAACAACCCGATGAACAGAAAACTATGTGTCAGCACCATCTGATACTTTATGATTGCATTGTTCCTTTAAAACAGTGGTTCCCAACCTTCCGAATGCCGCAATGTATTTTCACTGTTAAAAAGAGGTTGCTACCCACAAGTTGAGAATCGCTGCTTTAAAATATTTGATGGAAATGTGGAAGTTAACTAGGGTAGAAATAATTTGGGGACATATTAGAATTTTCAGTGGGTTATTAGAGGAAATTGGATGCATATTATGCATTAATAGATAACATTTGGACCTTACTTTTCTGTTTCTTGGGTTCCATTTTTGATGGAAGACTCTTAAAAATGAGAAACTATTTTTTGTTTTTATAACATATTGTTGCAGGAAGATGAGGCCCAACAGAGAGAAAGAACACCCAAATGCCATGTTTATAAGAGAAAGGGCTTTATTCACCAGCCTGGAGCTTATAGCATAGAAGAACTCTAAATGGCCATGCTCCCCCACTGGCTTGGTCTTTCCCTTTTTATTGACAGTCAAAAAGTTTCACCCCACAGGTATCCTTCTCATTGGCCAGTTTAAACCAAGTGGGAAAAGCTCTTCCAGCCCCTATAGAACTACAGGATTTCACAGAACTTAGAAATTTCCATGTTCCAGGAAGTTAAGTTTACAAATTCCCAAGAGCTGAGTCACCATGGAGAGGACCTTGCAGGTATATACCTGTGGTCTCCTTGAGAAGACCTGTTCTCCTAGTCCTTACCCTTCTTAGGTATTATTCTCTCTCAATATCAAAATTATGGACTACCCCAAATGCACATCTGCTATCTGTATAAGTGTTTACTGATTCACCCTTAGATATTTGATAGGCCCAATTGAGAGCATATTGCTTTGATGCTTGGGATGACTTAAATTGAGGCAGAGTTTCCTTTTCTATGATTTCATGTTGGCTTATCACAACAACATATCTGAATTGATATTTTTCTTCCACATATTAACCATAAAATTAATCAATACAAAGTAGTTTATCTCATGTTGTTTAATGGATCATTTCATAAATCATTGTAAGAGGATAAATGTGATACTACATGTATTCAGTTGCAGTCCTCACCATTACCAGGCAAGGAGATAAAGTATCAGGTTTAAGTAGATCACAGCATTTTATATGGATACTTATTAGTACAAGACAGAAGAAGGATTTAATGAGAAATTTGTCCACTTATAGAAATGTAGAGTTTGACTAGAATTTTTTTTCATATAGTCAGTTTTTATTATAAGAAAAGTGTAGCATCTTTCATTTTGGGGTAAATGGTAAAAGTATCAAGGAAAATTTCAATTTTCCTTGACCATAGGCAATGAGGAAGATAGGGACTACCTAAAATCATCAGGCCAGACAACCACTTTAACTGAATGTATTTACCAAAAACCATTAAATTGTTTAATGAATAACCATTTGAACTGAGTCTTGAAATGTGAGTAGTTGTTAATTGATTAGGTATAGACAACTTGATAAGCTAAGCTATGGGCACTGAGATACCCCAGCATTGTTCAGGAAGAGATAGATAATATTATATATCTAGATCTTAGTTTTGTAGAAGGATATAGGGAAAGTATCTCAAATTCACAGAGCTGCTTTCTAGGAAATGGAACATTCCATTTTATTTTTGCGTTTTTTTTTTTCAAGTTAATGTGAGGGTACAAACAACCAGGTCAATATATTTGAATTAGGTGGGGTGGGGGATGTGCTCCCATTGAATGGACACAGTATGAGAGTGTTTGGCATACATTTTGAGTGTGGGATATAATTTGACTGAATTTAATAGATACTTACTGCAGGTGGCTTTTTAAAATAAAATTTATTTTCTAAAACTGTCTGAAATGAAACCTTTACCAATCTGGCTGCTGCTGCATCTGGCTTTGAAGACATGGAACAGCCCTTAGGGATGTAACTAAGGGTGCAACTACAGGCTGTCATAAGCAATGGACCTATGTTTTCTCTCACACTAAAGCCTTATTATGTTCATGAACAAACAGGGTAAAGATTTGTTGTAATTCAGGAATTGTAAGACTGATCATCATTGTAAGGACATTTTTAGTTGTCTAAAGTCCTACTCATGGTTATTTTTCTGAGGTCAAGAATCTGGGACAGAGGTGTTTTTTTTTGTTGTTGTTTGTTTGTTTTAATATAAGTTTATAAAAGGGAGATGCAAACAAAGAAATATATGGGACTCTATACACATGATATCCTGCAAGTTCAAGGCAATATCTTAGGCTTTTTTTGCTATGGATCTAGGAAAATGTAATGGATTTATTCTTTCAGGTGAAAGTGTTATTCATTCTTCAATCAGATTATGTTTCAAATAATGAAGTTTTTCTCTGGAAAATTAAATTTTTTCCATGGAAGACTGTTGTCTTGGTAAGCTAATTGTTGTAAGGGGTCAACTGAATCTATTTCCGAATAGTCTTTATTGGAAGAATGTGGCAATAGATCATCTGTATTGAATAAGAAAAAATCCTGGCACAAGGTCAGAGAAACTTAAGATATATCTTTAATAAGCCCTGATAACTTTAAAGTCCAAGTATACTTTGATTTAAAAAAAAAAAAGGCAAATAAGTATTTTTTAATCGTCCCTTGGACTACATTGGCTGTAATACCGAAGTAACCATTTGACCTTGTTGAGTGAAAATACATCTAATAAAATAAAAAAAATAAGGTAGTTATAATGTCTAATTCATATAGGCAATTCAAATAAGATGAATATTATTTTCTTTAATGTATAGAAAGCTTAATACATTAGTGTTTACAAAACAAAAACTGTTCTACTGAAATTTTTCTTGTTCTTTCCCCTTATCGCTAAGCTTAAAAGACTGGGAAAGTATATGATACTTAAATAAATTTATTTATGGATTTAAATATGCAATTTGTGGGCCCATAAAAGATAGATAAATATTAGTTGGAATATTAATACATCTTTAAAAAGTGTTGCTTATTTAAATCTCAAAACTTGAACTGTAACACACTTCGAAAAAATGCAAAATTTCACAAAATACATTACAATACAGGGAATGTTTCATATGTCTATTAAGATACCAACCAGTGCTATGGCTAGTATTAAAAACTGAACAGTTTAAATTGTACTCTTATTATTTATATACATGATTAACAATACAGCCATGATAATCAAGCTAACCAACAAAGTTATAAGGTCTGTAAGAAGCTTCTTCAGCAAGCAAAACAGTATGGTACAATTAAAACATTTAGGAAGGGAAAAAAGCCTTTCAATAGTATAAAAGTTGTTTATCAGTGTTTCTACTGTAATAAGTAGAAAGAAATCAAATCAAAATGAAAAAGCAATTACATACGTGACAGTGATCTGAGACTACTGTGCAGACATTTCGTCTAACATTTGGCTGACACATTTTAGTATAACAGATTTTGAGTTAATATTTTTATACATTTATAATCTAGAGCTTAGCTGAAAACAAAAATACATACTCCATGTCAATATCCTCTTCTTAGCAATATCTGGGTTGAGATCAATCTGTAGGAAGTAGGTAAAGCTTTCAAATATCTTCTTAAAGCAACAGAAAAAAATGTATATCAGCATTTGGTATATTCGTTTTGTTTTGTTTTTGAAACAGAGACTCAGTCTGTCACCCGGGGCAGAGTGCAGTAGCATCATAGCTCACAGAAACCTCAAACTCTTGGGCTTCAGCAATCCTCTTGCCTCAGCCTCCCAAGTAGCTGGGACTTCTGGCACTCACCACAACACCCAGCCATTTTTAGAGATGGGACTTTCTCTTGCTCAGGCTGGTCTCAAACCCCTGAACTTAAGCAATCCAACTGCATAGGCCTCTCAGAGCACTAGGATTGTAGATGTGAGCCACTGTGCCCAGCTGTATTTCTTTATTTTTAAGCATTATGGAGTCCAATGTGAAATTCTTGTAAATATGCAAGTGTATTATTAACATTTAAGCATATTCCCACATACACACACACACACAGTGCATTACTTAAATAGGGAGAATTAAAAACTTACTGTCCAGACAAATTTTGAGAAAAAAATGCATTTATAATCTGAAAGGCATACAAATATGAAATCCTAAAATGAATATAGGTTTCAACTAAACTTCCATAGAAATATGCTTGTAAATATGGATGCAGTGATTGCCCACATTTGTGGTGGTTGGGTTTGAAAGACGTTCCCCAGTGAAAATACATTGTCATTTTGACACCCATATATAAAGAAGAATTGTAGGATATAAAATAGTACTTAATTTGTTGCAGCCTTTGTTAACAGGCGCCATCTGTATCACACATAGGGTTGATTTTCTATGTCTCAATCTATTTAACACATTCTGAAATATCAATAGTTACTTTCCTATCTTCGATACAGCTTAAGTAACTATTAAACAAAATCTGAGTCAAACAGGAATGAAATACTTTCTACTCTATTGCTCATCTTTTTAACTTTTCTCCAGTATTTATTGTGTAAATGTTCACTTATAACTAGATATCACATAAATGCTACACATTTACTCTTAAACAAAAATCAGTTTTTCAAATATTAAGATATTTGAAAATATCAAATATTAAATTCCACCATATTTTTCTTGGTTTAAATTGAGTATTTGCTCTCCATTTTTCCATAATTACTGCAACCTTGCCAATGACCACATCACTTAATCTGTCTTTTTATATAATGGCAAAGATGCAAAATTCTGACATAAATATTTATGCTAAATACACAAAGTTGACAAAATTTCAAGTAAAATAATCTGTATCAATGTCTTTTGAACCAAATAGATCTCAACATATAGATTTTACTTCTACTAATTCCACAAATACATTGTACATTCTTAAATAATGAATACTTACAATATGAATTTGTAAGCTTCTCCATATACACAGGATTGTGAATGGAGCAATATTTGATACACATTGCAACATTCTTAGTTTTATTTTGTAGTTGATGCTTTGTCTTCCTGGTTTCCACAGATGACTTTATTAGTCCTTATGCTTTGGCTCTCAAATCTGTCTGCGCTAAATGAGGCAATTGTACATTCTTAAATAGCAAATGCTTACAATATTAATTTGTAAGCTTTTCCACATATACAGGATATTAAGGCTTATTTCTTAAGCCTGGTTATTAAGGCTAATTTCTATGATGGAGTAGTATCTTTAAATCTGATCCCATTTCCAGAGAACAGTGAGAGAACTGCAACTACTTTGAATCTTCAAGCTCTGTTTTGATGACTTTCTTTTCTAATGTAAAAGCTGAGTGAGGGTAGTGTTTTAAAAACCCAAGGAGAAGTACATTAGAATGGACACTAGAGTCTGAGAACTTGGCAGAAGAGCCGCAGTTTTAGAATGTGCTACCACATTTTTAAGTGCCATCACTTAAAAATCATATGGTGACTGACCAATAAAGGGAACTACAAATATGGCCATCATAATTAGGGTTAAGATTCACTTTAGACTTAATTATATGAAAGGATTGGGTGATGGGTGTTGCAGATACAAGAAATCTCAGCTTCTAAACAGTGGTGTCTCTATTCATATGTGTGAAATGAAATAGCCTTGTGAGTAGGGCCAGCAGAAGAGATTGAGGGGTGGGGACAGCAGAACAGAGCACTATGGAAGCCCAGACACCCACATCTAAATAAAATATCTCAGCATATCTCAGCCATCTAAGCTGCTGGACATGGAAATGTCCTGTATGCTCTCCACAACTGCACCTGCCTACCAGGTGAAGACTAGGGGAAAATGGCAGCCTACATCTACTGCTAAGACAGGTGCCCTGGCTCAGTGCTGTGTCCTCTGTAGGAAAGATTATTTTGCCTAACTATATTTGGCAGAAGAAACATTTTTCTAATTTCCACAAAGATTCTATTTTATGTAGCTGAGACCTTGAGAATTGGGGGAAAATTGTGGACATCATCAGGAATATCTTTCTTTTTTTCCCCAAGCTCCTAACTCTCAAAGTCACAAAGAAAAGTGTGAACAAACCAGAGAAAGAGATGAAGTCATCATCAGGAATATCTTAAAGCAGTGAGAATACACTCAGAAATGTCCATGGCTTTCTATTTGTTTAGAAGGAAGAGTTTTTATTTTTCATTATTTTGTTGACAAGAGCTGAGACTAGACAAATACCCTCACTGGCAAGGCCTAGAGAAATGAGCTCACACATAGCAAACTTTGAAACTCAGAGGTGTTCCTACTCTATAGTTTTCCAGAAATAATTCAAGTTCTGTTTTCCTTGTGGTGGCTCCCATTTCTAACACTCCCAAGGCCAAAGCTGTTTTGCTTCCACAGGTGACATGAGAATTATGGTGCTGTGGGTAGATGAGCACACATTATCTTGTCCTTATAATCATGTCTTAGCAACAACAACTTACATGCACAGAGTAATTCTAAGACTCAATTTGGTGTCTGCTTCTCTGCTCTATTAACACTGCAAGTTCGTGACTCAGGTGAGTGGTTAGAAAAAGTAGGGGTTTTTTTCAGCAAAATATTAGACTTAATTGCTCAGAATTTGTCTCAAATTGTACCTTATCATCACCAAACACAATAGATGTTTCAAGAAGTGAACATACAATTTTTATAAGTTATATGAAGCCATAAATTTGTTTCTTCTATTAACGTTGTTAACTTGTATACATTTACATGAAATCTTACCTAGTAAGACATGCACAATCTGAAATAATTCTGTATGCTTGGTCATATTTTGATGTTTTAACTTGTAAAACACTGTAAAGTATTTCAACATTTTAAGGACTGCTTAAACTTACATTTCATAAAACATAAGATGTTATTAACAAGGTATCCATAAAGTTTGTGTGCAATTTAAAATTTAAAACTATTTTAAATTGCACATGAACTTTAGGGACACCCTATATAATAATACATTTTAACAGATTGCCATAGCAATGGTTGTATTTATTCCATTTTGTTCATTGTTATTAAGGTGATTTTGGTGTTTATCACAGTAATATCTGAAAATATTATCTGCTTTTCATTAAATATTTCTAATGCTAGTGACCAGTTTGATGAATGTGAGCTAAAATATTCAGCATAACTTAAAAGATATTCTTATACATTCAATTTTAGTATTTCAAGTTTTTAAGATAAACTAAAATTTTAATACTGATTTGAATGTTTAATTGGGGAGAATTTTTACATTAGTGAAAGAAAAATAATTTCCAATATGTGAAGAAAATAGTGAGCATATTAAAAAGTTCTCCTAAGTTAGTATCTTTAATATTTTCTCTAAGAGTCTCCATTTCTATTTGTCAATAAAAGATATATGCATAAAAAGTGACTAGTATATTTCCTAAATCATCACAAGTTTTACGTTAATGTGGTCTTAATTTAGCAAGAACAGAGTTTTCTAGTATCTATGCAACTTTAGAATGAAGACATAGATGATGAATCATGATATTGCTATAAACAAAATGAAGTTAATGATAATTAACTTATAGCCACAAAGCCATCAACAACTCTAAGGCTTTGATTAATTTAAAAAAAAAAACCTCTGTTTATCATTAATTTTTTTCTTAAATTATTTAAATTAAAATTCCTTATTTCATAAATTAATTAGGGAAGTGTCAGGTAGCTCAGAGACCCAGTGCACTATTCAGGATACCTGGAGCACCAAGGAAAAATTCTCCATTTCCCTTAAAATTTACAATTTCACTCAGTTGCTATGACCCTCATTTTTCCAGCTGGCATGCCATACTGGGATGCATGTTACCACCTCTTCAGAATAGTCTTATGCTTTTCTGGAGTCAATAGAGTAAGTTTAGAGTTTTTCCTAAATTTGTACAATGTAATAAGGGCTCTGTTTTGTTTTTACTTTTATGTGAATTTTTTTCTCTTTTTTCTTTTCTTTCTTTCTTTCTTTTTTTTTTTTTTTGTCTCTGACTTTTGCAGTGGTACTTGTGCTACTTATACTTCTTCCTCAAGTGTTCTGAGAATTAAATAAGGGAAATTTTGTGTATTCTGGTCAGCAACTTTGTCTTGCCAGTGGCACCTATACTAAGCTAAATCACCAAATAATAGAAAATATACTGCAGTCACTCAATGATATTGGATGCTACCATAGTTCCTCTTCTGGTATTTGTGCTTTCCATAAATATTTTTTCATGTAATTAATCTTGATGAGAAATGGATTTACTTTCCTGAATTTTCCAGATGATTCATTTTATTGACATCAAGGGTCACAATGTCAATCAATTCACTCTCAACTTGCATCTGAAATTCTCAAAATCCTTCTATATTGTCAATGACCTGTTATGGGTCTCACATGCTGCTTAATGAATACAATCAAATGTTTGATGAAAATGACACCTTTGATTAATATAATAAAACAAAACAGAATATCCTTATCATAGACATTATATTCTTAAATGTGTGCAAAGATCACTATATTCATTCATAAAATGGAATGATATCATAAATAAAATAACACTATGCTAAAAGTTGTATATCATAAAATATGAAGAAAAGGTTTCCGGAAACTTCTATCATTCAAAGAACATATTAGCTGCATGCAAAATAGCTCCTGGGTTTGTGTAAATGGCTTCTGCATTTCAGTGCATTCCTTCTCTTTACTTCAAAAGTCTAATCTATGACCATTTATGAGGAGCATTTTGTTTCTGATTTATTTAGTATTGATATTTTCCCCACCATTACACAAGACTATGAAGGAACATTGGGCTTACAGTATTCAAAATAGTCCAAGGTGATAGCCAGAATAAGAATTGATTGATGTGCATTATCTTATTTTTTCTTTTTAATCTGTTTTCTGAGATTGCTCAGGGCCTTCACCTTTACCCTCAGTTCCCACTCTTCACAGTGACAACTCAGATGTGCATCTAATTTTTTAAGTTTTTAATGTTTCAGATAAAATTTAATTATTCCTTGTACTCTGACCCACCTATAGATTACCTCTCTTTTTTTTTTTTTTCTCTCCCTATCATTTCTCTCAGGTGGGCACCACGTTATTGAAACACCAATGATTTCATAGAATATTTGCCAGACCCATTAAGTAATTATGTGGGACACAAAATTAACTTTAAATATTAATTACACAACAAAGTAGTTTTGTAGTTCATGTGTATGCTGTTAACAACTAGCAATTGTTACATTCCTTAGATTGAGATAAATTAACCCCCTTAGGAAAAAAAGATTATACTTCAGATGTCAATTATAATTCATGGTAACCATGGGGTCTTCTTACCTACCATCAGCACCAGTGACCTCCAGAGCCTTGTTGGAGAAAGAGTACATCTGACGTTTCTGCTCACCAAGGATTATTCGGTGTGTGATATTCATTTCTAGAAAGAGGAGCATAGATTCATGGGGTAAGCTAGATATATCTTGAGGTATGAGAAGAAAATGTTAACATTCTTACCTATATTATTTTAGCTTATTATTTTATCTCTTATAAAGTATATGTTATATTAACAACATGTATAGATACATAGTTAATACATAATTGGACACATGTCCAATTACTATTTTACTGGAGTTAGACTATGATTCTCAAAGTATGGATTCCATTAAGTCTTTAAGTTCAGTAGTATTCTGGTATTTTTTTCATGATTTCATCATGAAAGCAGAAGCCAATAGTTCTGAGTGTGAAGATGCATGTAGGTGGAACTTTCTGGCAATTTAAATATGTCTCTTTGGTAGCTTAACCTTTTGGAGTTATATTAACAACTATTTCAACTATGTATTTTGACCTTTATAAATGAATGCATATCAAGTGATTTTAGAATATTTCACCTCAGCCATTAATTTCTGAATTTGGGCCAGGAGTACTATCAACATTTCTCTTTTATATTATATATATATAAGAGTATATACATCATACATATATACACACATATACACATATAATGTATATATAATTTCTATCAACAGTATAGTGACACATAACCTTCAAAATATAATTGGATATACTTTCTTCTCAGAAGAGTCATAGTAAATGTGATTTTTTAATTTTCCTTTTTTATTAAGCTGAGTTTAATCACTAGATCAAATTGATAAAGTAATGATGCCTGTTTATTGGCCAATAACATGAGGTAGTTATGCAAAATTGTTCAGTGAAATTATTCAAGGTATTCTCATATTGTAAATACCATAATTAAACATGAGATAAACTATCTTTATTATTGAAGACCCAAGTATTTTTTAAGACATGAGAGGGGATCCTAGTGTTGAGTATAATCTCAATAAAAGGATCAACATGTGTTTATTTTGATGCAACTTTATGTCATCATAAACTGATTACAATAGCATTTATCCTCTTGACAATTCACTGTTAGACTATTAGGATTACTCTGCTGAGATGAAGAGATTTTCATAGACATTTCTGAGATGCAAATGATTTTGGGGAGATATAGATAAAACAGTAATGCCTTCCAAGTATGTCCGTATTTTAATGCTCAGATACTGTGGATATTTCATATTTCAGGGAAATGGGTATAAAAGTTGCAAAGGTTGGCTCAGAGCCTGTGGCTCAATCGGCTAAGGCGCCAGCCACGTACACCTAAGGTGGCAGGTTCGAATCCCCAGCCCAGGCCCGCCAAACAACAATGACGGCTGCAACCAAAAAATGGCCGGGCATTGTGGCGGACGCCTGTGGTCCCAGCTACTTGGGAGATGGAGGTAGGAGACTCGCTTGAGCCCAGGAGTTGGAGGTTGCTATGAGCTGTGATGCCATGGCACTCTACCTAGGGGGATAGCTTGAGGCTCCGTCTCAAAAAAAAAAAAAAAGCTGCCAGCAGACGGGTGGTTTCTGTAAACCACAAGCCTGACAGCCTACTATTGCCCAGGTCAACCTCAGCAGGTGCTCCCGAGGCTGCTATCCCAGGTGGGAGACTATCGCAGTAATGTGCCTGTTGATCACTGGGGGGAGGGGGACAGACTCATGGCCTCCCAGCACCAAATAGTGGTAGTGTCCAAAGTGGCCCCAGTGTGCTAGCACCAGAGGAAGTGTCATAGCCAACAGAACCAGACACATGGAGTGGGGGCCTCACCATTATAAGGTCTTAGGCAGCTTTGATACTTTCTGAGGTTAAGGGCAAGCCTTGGCTCTAGAGAGAGGCAAATGGGTCTACCTGGGGCATTACAAGCTGCTCCACGCCCATGAAAACAATATCTCTAGCAGTGGGTCCTGTAGGAAACCCAGGGATGCCTGTCCTGGCAGACAGTGACTTGGAAGCAGGCTCCAGAGGAAGTCAGTGGAAAGGCTAACACAGGGAGCTGAAGTTGAACATGAGGCATGGGATCTGACCAGGTGCAGGGACATGGCAGAGAAACAAGCAGCTGCTTCTTACAGACAAGATATGGAGGCCCCTTTCTCACAGGGATTGAAGCAGAGAGTGTCCACGTGTCGGATGGGCAGTACTTGGCTCCTCCAGGTTTCTGTTTGCCTACTGCTAAAGCTGAGGAGTTAGATTTAAGTGCTCCATTGTTCCCTTCCCCACAGGCTTGCACCTGTGGCTGCTTGAATTCCTCCCAGCCTTGGCTTGGATGTGAGTGGCAGGTGCCCCAGATTGCACAGTGGGCCACTTAGGCTAAGTTACAGAGCAAGACTATGAGGAAAATCCTGAGATTCCCCATCCGTAGGGAATAGGCCACACAGGGAAAGAGGCAGGAGCCTGGGTTGAGCTTCGCAGGGTTGGACAATACTGATATAGAGACCTCACTGGAGACCAGATGTGTCAGGATCTATGTTTTTCGAAGCTTTACAAGTAATTTTGACACAGGAGGATCAAACACTAGGACCAGAACTTTAGGGCTTTTGGGAGCATGCTGTATGCTGAGTTTTGAGTGTGATTGAGTAGGCCCAGGGGTGCCATGTGCAGGGTGTTGGGGTTGCCCAGCCTCTTATAGGGAGGGATCTTATCCTCACCAGTTTCAGGGACTTCCATGGATCCCCACTCTTTTGACTCTGGCCAGTGGACTCTTGCCCCAAGGCGTGGCTGGCCGGCCGGCCACGTGCTATTTCCACTTCCATCTTGTCCTTTACCCCATTATGACTATCTGAAGACCCAAGTGGCCTTCCAACCCTTGACATGCTTCTTGTCCACTCTCCTAGGTCATCTCCGTGAAGCTCCCTCCCCGCTTATGATACATTCCCCCCAGATGCCACAGTTCCAGAGCCTGACCCACCAGTCTCCACCCCAGCAAAATGTCCAGACTAAGAAGGTAAAAAGGGCAAGGCTAGGTCAAGGCCACAGGGCCAGGTGTGGGCTGGGCCTGGGGGCAACTGCCCACCTCACCAGCTGCTGTGCCTGTGCCATCCCAGGAGCTGCGTACAGCTTCTGTGGTCCAGCCCCAACCCCTGGTGGTGGTGAAGGAGGAGAAGATTCACTCACCCATCATCCGTAGTGAGCCCTTCAGCCCCTCGCTGCGACCGGAACCCCCAAAGCACCCAGAGAGCATCAAGGCTCCCGTCCACCTGCCCCAGCGTGAGTGCCATCCCTGCCCACAGCTGGGACTCAGGCTCCCAGGCCCGTATTGGACATGAGATCATTGTGGGGCTGGTGGACCAAGCCCATGGACTATTTGTGTTCTAGGGCCAGAGATGAAGCCTGTGGACGTTGGGAGGCCTGTGATCCGGCCCCCTGAGCAGAATGCACCCCCGCCAGGGGCCCCTGACAAGGATAAACAGAAACAGGAGCCAAAAACTCCAGTTGTACCTAAAAAGGTAAGGGTAATATGCCCATGAGTGCCTCTTGCCCCAGGAAGGTACCCAGGTGGGGGCATATCCTGCTGCCATGGTCTTTAGGGACAGCAAGCGCATCACCTGCCCCTGGACTCTCTGCCCTGCAGGACCTGAAAATCAAGAACATGGGTTCCTGGGCCAGTCTGGTACAGAAGCATCCAACCACCCCATCCTCCACAGCCAAGTCATCGAGTGACAGCTTTGAGCAGTTTCGTCGCGCTGCTCGGGAGAAGGAGGAGCGTGAGAAGGCCCTGAAGGCCCAGGCTGAGCATGCTGAGAAGGAGAAGGAGCGGCTTCGGCAGGAGCGCATGAGGTGGGCAGGGCTCTGGGTGGAGTGCAGGACTCCTGGGGTTACACTGTGCCCCCCAGGCTGATAGGTGTTGCTGTGTCTAGGAGCCGAGAAGATGAAGATGCTCTGGAACAGGCCCGGCGGGCCCATGAGGAAGCACGCCGGCGCCAGGAGCAGCAGCAACAGCAACGCCAGGAGCAGCAGCAGCAACAGCAGCAGCAGCAGCAGCAACAGGCAGCAGCAGTAGCTGCTGCCGCTGCCCCCCAGGCCCAGAGCTCCCAGCCCCAGTCTATGCTGGACCAGCAGAGGGAACTGGCCCGGAAGCGGGAGCAGGAGCGAAGGCGCCGGGAAGCGGTGAGTCAAGGGTATATCCCTCAAAGGGTATTTCCCCTGGGAATGGGGACCTGGAACCTGGAGAGGGTGCCAGGGAGCCTAGGCCCTACTGGTCTGTGCAGGCTGGCCTTCAGTCTTAGAGGAATAGATGGCCTAGTACCATGAGGAACCACAAAAGGCAGTGCGGGAACAGCTCGGGGGGCGGGTCTGAGGGCTCCTATAGTGCAAGGGTGGGGAGGTGGTCTTGGAGCCACAATGGGGCTAGTCTCCCCACCTCACTCCCTCCTTCCTCTCTCCTTCAGATGGCAGCTACCATTGACATGAACTTCCAGAGTGATTTATTGTCAATATTTGAAGAAAATCTTTTTTGAGAGCACCTAGGTGACTTCTGACATTGATTTTCTGATAAAACGTTGACTTTCCATAGTGTTAGGGGCGGCAGTGGAGGCAGTAGCAGCAGCCAGGGGTGCCTCTGGGCCTGGCCCTCCTGCATGCTATGCCCTGGCAGGCCTGATGGCAGCTGAGGATTGCAAAGCCTGTCTGCCTTACGGCCAGCCGGACAGATGTCCTGCCACCTGCCACCCTGCACAGGACATCAGCTCAGAGCACGCCTTGTTATGAGCAAGTGCCGGCCGGACCCAAGCCCTGCGTCCCAAGTGTGGGGCAGAGGCCCGTCTCTTCGCCAAATGTCTACACAGTATACACAGGACATCGTTGCTGCCGCCACCGTGACTGGTTTTCTGTCCCTGACAAGATGATGTTTGTGATGTCCTGCCCACCAGGAGTTCTTCCCCACACCCCAGCCTTTGCCGCCCACTCCAAGGAGGCCAGGGCAGGCCCATGTGGGCTGGTGGTGGGCAAGGCAGGCCCACCCCCTTGCTGGCACTGACTTTGCCTTGAACAGATCCCACCCCTCCCCTCCCCCCACAAGCCTTTAATTGAGAGCCGCTCTCTGTAAGTGTTCGCTTGTGCAAAAGGGAATAGTGCCGTGGAGGTGTGTGTGTGTCCATGGCATTTTGGGGCAAGGTAACTGTCCCATGCGTGTGTGGGCAGGCCTTGCCTAGGGAGTGAGGCCACCAACCAAAGTCAGTTCCTTCCCACCTGTGTTTCTGTTTTTTTTTTTCCTATATATATATTTTTTGTTGTTGAATTCTATTTTATTTTTAATTCTTTCTTCTCCTCCAGACACAATGGCACTGCTTATCTCCAAAATGGTGTGATCGTCTCCTCATTGAGCGGCGGCTACCACCGCGCTGTGGGTAGTGTGTGACCGTGGCTGTACTGTATAGTGAACATAGTTGGCATATCTTTGTTGGAAGTTTGTTGGTGACTCCACCAAACGGATGTTAAAAAAAAAAAAAAACCTAAAAAAAAAAATCCACAAAAAGAACAAAATGCAAAAAAAAGCCTGCCTATATTTTACTCAGTTTCAAACTTTATTAGTCTATTTTTAATTATAAAACCAGAAAGCTGCGATTTCTTTTCTTTCCCCTTCTCCCCCCCCCCATTTGTTGACTTGTTTTTTAATGTCAAATCTGTTTGTTTTTTTTTTACCAATAAAGGAAGGGCCAGGGGACAAAGTGGGCACCAGGCGCTGTGGGGGCGGGGGTACCACAGAACGAGGCAGAGGCTCCTCAGCCCTGCGCCCAGACCCAAACAGCTGGCTGCTCCTTCCCACTTTTTTTAATTTTGTAATTGGAGCCCTTGGTGAGGTTATGCGTGCCATCAGAGCCCACTCTACCACCACAACGCTGGTGCCTCAGTGTTGGCCAAACTTTGGAGTCACTGACTGGTTTGACTTTCATACAGTGAATATGCATTTGGTCTGTACTGATCATGGAATAAACACATCTCTCTTTTTTAATGATGGTGTCTCCCTGACATTTCTTTGTGAACCAACTGTTGCCTAGGCTAGGCCCAGGGGCTCCCCTGGACCCCAGACCACCTCTGTACAAGAATGCCTCTTTCTGGTAGCCTGTCCCTGCTTTCCTGGGAACAGAGAGCCTCTCAGGCTCATAACAGCCACCCCAAGCTGAAGCTGTGACGTGGAGCCCAGGCACCCATTCTTACAGACCCTAACCTAGGTGGGTGACATGCTTCAGCAGAACTCTGGCCAAACTCCAGATAGTATTCTTCCCCTTCACCTTCCTTCATCCTGGTCTCCCATTCACCAAAGGACTTGGGCCACTTCTACCTTGCTTGCCTCTACCTAACTCCTTTCATTTAAGCTCAGGGTTAATCAGATATTCTTAGGTAAGTGTACATCCCCCCAAATAGGATCCTCATCCCCCCCATGCACATACACATACACATTCCTGCCCAAGAATGCCCACAAGTGGCCTCCCAGTCAGCCCTGCCTGTGTGCCCACCTGTATGCACATGCCCTACCCACAGGTACAGGTGGTGCCCAAGAACAGCCCCTAGGATGTAAAATGCAAGTATGTAATTTATATGTATGCTGAGACAAACTGAACATTTCTAGCACTGTTAAATTAACCTACATCCCCCTTTTTCAACCTGAAAGGCCCTTTATTGTCTTACATTTAGGTCTGCCAATCCTCCCAGCAAGGCTGTATAGTTCAGGCATCCAGCCAGGGGCCCCTTGCTTCCTTGATGTCCCTGCCCACCCAGGCACTTCCTCATATATCACTGTGCTGGTTCAAGTGTGACATTTTGGTTCTTTGGGGTTTCTTCCATCTCATCCCACCTCCTTGTTTTTGTTGCTGGTTAGAAACTTCCCCAGGCTGGTCCAACTGTTGAGCTGGAGAGATGGTTTTGTATGCACCTTCCTGCTGAAGATTTGAACTCTGCCATGGCCTTCTCCACACCTCCCTGATGGGTGTTCTCTAACTGGGTTGTAATTAGAACTGGGATCTATTTAATTTCTCCAGCCATTTCCCAATCCTTCCCACAGTACTAGAAATTTTAGACCTATACAAGAGTAAGAGGTGTGTACAAGCTCCCACTGTACTGTATGCACGGATCGCTTGGCCAATAATTATGTCAGTGAATCTGAGACTTGTATTAAACACTTTAGACATTTGTAGAAGGGAATTCGTAGACTTTTCACTTATATACTAAAGGTTCTTTTTTTTTGTGCAGTTCTCATTGCAAAAATAAACATTTGTACTGAATATAAAGTTACCCTTTTGTGACTACCGCTGTCTTTTTATTTGAGGAGTTGGGAGGAGGGGGTGAGGGTGGAGGTCAGTAATGTGTAGAGAGGAAGAAGGGAGGTCCCTAGACACCCACCAGCCATGCAGCCAGAAGAGAACTCAGGGAGACCCTTGGAACGACAAATTGTCAGAGAATTGATTTGATGGAAAATGTACAAGAAACAAAAGGCTAATACTAGGCTAATCATGCAAGAAAAGAAAGGTAGGTGGTTAAGTCCAGGGAGAACAAATGTTTGTACCGTGTTGTCCCAATAATAAGACCTAGTGATGAGTGTGGCTATGCAGATATGCCATGCATTTCTGTGCAGAGCGGTAAGGAAGACTGGAATACTTTTTATCTGCCACGACTCCTTTCTCTGAGCCGTTCCCACTTGAGTGGGTCCCTGTGTGGTAACCGCAGTCAAGGGCATCCCCTTACACACGTGTGAATGGCTAGGGGAAAGTTCACGCATCACTAGCACCAGCCCCACCAACAAGGTTGGCTCCCCGTCAGGTTCCAGAAGAAGATGACTTAACTGTATTTGAATAAATGTAGATTGTTGCATTATACTTAATAAAAATATAAGACATCCCCTAAAAATAAGCCCTAGTGTGTCTTCTTGAGGAAAAATAAATAGAAGACAGTGTCTTATTTGGGGGGAAACACGGTATGATGTGGGCAATGTAATCATAAATTCTATTCTGAGATGCACTGTTTACTGAGAAGACCATAAACCATTATTCACTTTTAATTAGTAACCTCGTGGACTTAATTATTATGGTCCCAGGACCCTATGATGCTTAGCAGCCCTGACAGATACAAAGGTATATGGATTAAAGTGGGAGGTAGGAGGGGAGGTAACAGAATGTTGAATGGTTCAAAGAGAAAACCAATAGAAGAAAAGTTCAGTTGTAGTTATGTGAGGTCTATTGACATAACCCTAACTTGGTAAATCAACAGTTAATAAGCACATTTAGAAATACCTAGGTGACCACCAGAAGATAGATAGGAAGGGGAAGTGGAGACAGATTGCAGTCTCAGTGTAAGCCACTCCGGATTGCTCTTTATCGAGATTTGTGGCTTCAGGGAAATGGTTTCATCCTCGAATTTCAGGTCCATCATCTCTATTACAGGGATGTGAAAATACTACCTACACTTAAGAATTGCTATAAGGGTTAAATGACCTTTGAGAAAAGTTGCAAAAATAGGAGGGAGAAGCTGTTCCTTGCAAGGACCAGTCTGTGACACCAGGCCCTATCATGTCCGGTCCTGTCCCCGTTCCTTTTTCGGCCAGAGCCCCAGTGACTCAATCTGCCGGGTCCTCTTCTAGGTAGCCTGCCTTTTAGCAGTCGGGGCATTTCCTCTAACAGCCGCTACCGGAGCCTTGGCCTCACCACCTGCGGATTGGCTCCCGACTGGGACCTGTCACTTGGACCACAATAGCCGCCGCCATCCAATCACAGCCGTGTACGGGCGGGCCAGAGGGCCTGCTGGGCCAACAGGAGGACGACGCCGGGCTGAGGCCGCTGGATCCACCGTTGGAACTGGGGCTGGGTGAAACGCTGCTAGCTCTTTGGAGCCAGGCCGAGGGGAGGTCTCTCGCTCTGGAGGAAGAGAGCTCCTGGTGGATGGTGGCCAAGGCTCCTTTGGGCCGTTGAGACCACCTGCGCTTGCCCCTAGTCCGAGCCATAGCACAGCCTGAACCTCTCCTTCCGCTTCCGGGCCCGCCCGACCCGCCATATTAGGTTCCGGCCCCGCCCTCCATTTCATTGGCCCAGCCTCCTTACCCAAACCGCACGGGCCAAGGCTCCGGCCTTAGCTGCCGCACGTTAGGCCTCACCTCCTCTAGGCTCCACCCATCACTCCCCGCCCACCAGCACAAGTCACGCCCCCTAGTCCTGACAACACTCCTACGCCAAGTTGGGTCCACCTTTCCGGCTCCTGGGCCGCACTCAGCATGTGCCTCGCCCCTCCCCAGGCCCCGCGGTTTTTCCCCCCTTGTTTCCTGCCCCAGGTTTGTCGGGGCTCCTACGCACCCCGCTGTCTTTATACTCACCCGGCACCTGGTGCTGAAGTCCTACTAAGCCCCGCCTAGACCTCCTAGGCCCCGCCCATTTCTCTATTGCTCCATGAACCCCTCCCCAGCCTCTGCGGCGGGGTCCTCGCAGGCTCCACCCCCGCGCCCTATCCCTTTTCTCTGTCCCTGTCGCGCCCAGGTATTTATCTGACATTTAGGTGAGTTGTGAGCTGTGTCGGTTTCGGTTCTAGAGTCCACCTCTTCCTTCAGAGCGTCCTGCAAGCCCCGACAACACGGAGGGGCTCCAGACCAAAGGCAGTGGGCTCCCCAGCCCGCGTCTAGCTTTGCCGCTGTTGCCAGAGCCTCGGACCCAAGCCCCTGACTGCAGCACCACTGCCGACCCGGAGCGTGGGAATATGCCGGAGCTGGTGGTGACGGCGCTACTGGCGCCGTCGCGCCTCTCGCTGAAGCTGCTGCGCGCCTTCATGTGGAGCCTCGTGTTCTCCGCTGCTCTGGTGGCCGCAGCCGTCTACGGCTGCATCGCGCTTACGCACGTGCTGTGCCGGCCTCGGCGCGGCTGCTGCGGGCGCCGCCGGCGCGCGGCTCCGGCCTGCCTAAGCGACCCGTCGCTGGGCGAACACGGCTTTCTGACCCTCAAGGTGAGCGCTGGGTAGGACCTGTCAGGACGTTGGAGGGGTGTTTTGGGGAGCTGGCGGGGAGCAGAGAGGGAATAAATTGAATCAAACCCAAGTCAGTACAGAGGCCTCAGATTCAAGCCTAGGAAGGGGAGTTTCCCAGGCCTCAGATGGGTGCCCTCCCCTACCAGAGCTCCGGCCTGCGCCTGCATTACGTCTCAGCTGGACAAGGTAACGGGCCCCTCATGCTGTTTCTGCACGGCTTCCCGGAGAACTGGTACGTCTGGGGCCCAGGACCCTGTGGCACAGGGCACTGGGGACAGATGGAACTCCGACTCACTGCTAGGGCATCCAGGAGGTGGAGGTGAAGGCTGGATAGACGGGACACACAAAACATATAGTGCCCAAAGGGGTTGCAACGGGATAAGGGGACTGCACCAGGACACCGGGGATCCATAGGACCTAAAGGGCTGGGTCAAAGGGGTATTGAGGTTGAGCTTGCTCTGAATTTGGGGTGCAGTGGCCTCTGCCTGAGTATCCCCATCCTCCCTTGTGGGAAGTCTGGAGCCAGAAGTGGGGTTGCCAATGGTCCTTGTTGGGTGTAGGGTGGAGGTATAGCCTGCGAGTCTTGACTCAACTTCCCTCCACACCCACCTGACAGGTTCTCCTGGCGCTACCAGCTCCGGGAGTTCCAGAGTCGCTTTCATGTCGTGGCTGTGGACCTCCGTGGCTATGGCCCTTCAGATGCACCACAGGAAGTGGACTTCTACACTACTGACCTGCTGATGGCTGATATCCAGGATGTCATCCTAGGCCTGGGTATAGACACTCCCCCATCCTAGGCACTGCTTCCCCTATTCTGTACACACCTGTTTTCCCCAGCTACCTGAATCATGCTTCCTCCTTGCTGGGACTCATGTCCCCCACCCCTGCCACAGACCTACCAGGCATCTCACTTATTATACCAGTTTCTCTGTCCCTCAGGTTACTCTAAGTGCATCCTCGTGGCCCATGACTGGGGTGCTCTTCTTGCCTGGAATTTCTCCATCTACTACCCATCCCTGGTGGAGCGGATGGTTGTGGTCAGTGGTGCCCCCATGTCAGTATATCAAGGTGTGTCAGGGAGTCTGGGACACTGGGATGTGTCTCTGTGCAGGGATGGGTTTATATGTATGTGTGTGTCTGTGTTTGCAATTCCCTGTCCACCTGTCAACATGCCCCGGGCTTAGTGTGGTAGCAGTGAACCTGGGTTCCTTTCCTGTGGCACTTCTCAATCTAAAATTGATGTCAGTGCACGTAGGAGTAACCCACATTCTTTGAGCAGGTAATAGGGAGCCTGCATACAGTAACCTACTCAAGGCTCCTGAGCCTATGAAAGTGTTATTATCCCCATGTTACAGTTAGGGGAAACTGAGGCAAAAGAGGTTAAATGGCTTTCTTCTGGCAGGGAAGACAGACAATTAAGCAACTGCAGTAGCATGAGATGCCATCTCTGGCTATCACATCATTGGGTTTTAGTTCCCAGCATTGCAGTCACATCTGCCTCTTCTCTCAGTCTCTTTTTTTTTTTTTTTTTGAGACAGAGCCTCAAGCTATCCCCCTGGGTAGAATGCTGTGACTTCACAGCTCACAGCAACCTCTAACTCCTGGGCTCAAGCGAGTCTCCTGCCTCCGCCTCCCAAGTAGCTGGGACTACAGGCACCCGTCACAACACCAGGCTATTTTTTTTTTTTGGTTGCAGCTGTTATTGTTGTTTTGGCGGGCCTGGGCTGGATTCGAACTTGCCACCTTAGGTATATGTGGCTGGTGCCTTAGCCACTTGAGCCACAGGCGCCAAGCCCTCTCCATCTCTTCTTGTGGTTATTTCTTGCCTGTCTCACTTTCTAGACTCTTGGCTCCCTGTGGGCAAGGAGTTTTGTCTGTCCCATTCACTTTTGTGTCTCCAGGGTCTAGAACAGGACCTGACATATAGTAGATGCTCAATAAATGTTAGCTGAATGAGGAAATGCATCCTAAGCACAGGATGCATACCAGGGGAGCCCAAGGAATTTCAGTGGGTAGTGACTATCTAGCACTATCTGGGTGGGAAGCTGGTACCTTAGGCCAGGAGGGCTGTCTAGTGTCTTCATAGACTCAGGCAGTCTTGGGTGGTATTCCTGAAGCCTGTGTACCTGACCTGGGCATGTGTAGGGGTGCAGGTGTATGGGACCATCCAGGTCCACGCCTCACACCTGTCCCCAACTCCTCCACCCCAGACTACTCTCTGCGCCACATTGGCCAGCTCTTCCGTTCAAATTACATGTTCCTGTTCCAGCTTCCCTGGCTGCCTGAGAAGTTGCTGTCCATGTCTGACTTCCAGGTGCTGTGGGAGGAAGGCCCCAGGGTGGGGGCAGCAGGTTAGTACTGGGCAGGCTGGGCACTGAAACCAGAGTCCTAATATATGCTCAGATCCTGAAGACCACCCTCACTCACCGCAAGACAGGCATCCCACACTTGACTCCCAACGAGCTCGAGGCCTTCCTTTATAACTTCTCACAACCTGGTGGCCTCACTGGGCCCCTCAACTACTACCGAAACCTCTTCAGGTGAGAACAGGTGCAGGGCAGAACTTCAGAGAGTTACAGGGGTAGGGGTTGGGGGCAGCAATCCTTCTGTCTGTCTGTCTTGGCCACAGGAATTTCCCCTTGGAGCCCCAGGAACTGGCCACACCCACATTGCTTCTGTGGGGGGAAAAGGACACCTACTTTGAGCTGGGACTGGTGGGGGCTACTGGTAGCCGCTTTGTGCCAGGCCGACTGGAAGCCCACATCCTGCCAGGGGCAGGGCACTGGATCCCACAGAGCAACCCCCAGGAGATGCACCAGTACATGTGGGCCTTCTTGCAAGACCTGCTGAACTAGTGGGCCTTTCTCACCAACCTGCCCAGGTGCGTGGACACTTTGGAACTCACACCCACCATCTGCATGTTCCTAGGAGTTTATACAATGTCTAAATATGGGTAGACTCTTGGATTTCCCACAGGATGGGAGTCCTGGATTGTTACATAAATGCATACCAGCACTCAGGCATACCAGACTCCGTGGTCACATACAAGCATGGGTGTGTGCACAAATGAGCAAGCACTTTGGCCCAGGGAACTAGGTATGCCTGTCCTCTATAGAGCCAGATGCTGGGATTACTCTCCCCTCGCTGGGATGCCACTCTGCCATGCCTTGGCCAGCCCCCATTGTTCCATAACCCATAAACTTCAATGCTCCCATCCATGGCATCCACCTCCAGTCTGGGTCTTCAGCTAAATGCTACAATACATATCTGGCTGATTAAACTTAAAAGAAAACTAATTAAAATTAAATACAATTAAATGCAATGCCTCAGTTATACCAGCCATATTCAAGTGCTAGACTGCCACATTAGTGCAAAAAGTCCTGTTAGATATGCTGAAGAAAGTATTTCTAGCTTAAGAGTAGAGATCCTCGGCTCAGTGCCTGTGGCTCAAGTGGCTAAGGTACCAGCCACATACACCTAAGGTGGCGGGTTCGAATCCAGCCTGGCCCGCCAAAACAACAATGACGGCTGCAACCAAAAAATAGTCGGGCATTGTGGCGGGCCTGTGGTTCCAGCTACTTGGGAGGCTGAGGCAGGAGACTCGCTTGAACCCAGGAGTTGGAGGTTGCTGTGAGCTGTGATGCCACAGCACTCTACCCAGGGGGACAGCTTGAGGCTC
>CAUYQV010018172.1:0-14128 GCA_963574575.1 Galagoides demidoff
GCCTCCCAAGTAGCTGGGACCACAGGCGCCCGCCACAATGCCCGGCCATTTTTTGGTTGCAGCCATCATTGTTGTTTGGCGGGCCTGGGCTGGGGATTCGAACCCGCCACCTTAGGTGTATGTGGCTGGCACCTTAGCCAATTGAGCCACAGGTGCCGAGCCTTTTTCAGACTTTCTTATAACACTTTCAAACATTTGATAGATCATTAGTCAAATCGAAGACAATCAAGCTGGATCTTATTGATACGCTTTTCTTTATTGAAATTTACCAGTTTTCTAGTGAACATCTTTAAGTCATTCAGATACATATGCAAATTATCTCTTTTTGACCAATCGCCAAGTTGTATCAGTTATTCCTAAATATCTTAGGTAGCTATCTAGACCTTTCCATTTCCACCCCGGACACTCTAGTCATGGTCGACATCACTTTACATCTTAAGAGTTGCAACCACTACTTGGTGTCCCTCGGATGTTTTCCTGTCCCAGCAACTCTATCATATCCCTTTTTAAACTTTAAATGCAACTCCTCTTTGGCCTATGGGTTGAAACCTCAAACTGGCCATAAAAAACTCCAGTTCCCATTTGTGACAATGTGATTTGTCTGGTCATTTCCCCATAAACAAACATACTTTACTCATTCTTGAATTCATGTTTTGAACATGCTGTATCTCCCCTCCTTTCTCCATTCTTCCTCCATTATTTCTCTTAAATCTTAGCTATTGCTTATACTGCCCTTAGAATTCCCTTCGACATAAAGGCGTCTGTGATCGTTCAACTCATGGCCTCATAGCAGCAAGGTACAGCAGCACACTTGCTGCTATCTCATAGTGTATATTTGCCTTGCTGCTGTACCTCCTGGTAGACTGTGTGTTTCTTGAGGCAAGAATTGTATCTTGCTATTCGGCACACCTAGTGTTGAATATGAATATAGTTCTTGAATATGAATATAGATCTCAAACTTGGCCAGTTCTGCAGTCACATGTGATTATTGTTTTCAATTACCCCTTATATTTCTTGTATCAGCTACCTCAGATTAATACCCAAGTTCAACCTTCATTTGGCACCATCAGCCTCTGTGAACAGGCAGACATGCTTCAAAAAATCAGGGGTGGGTGTTAGGAGCCCTCCAAAGGCCTCTGTCCTCTCCTTTCTGCCCCCTCTCCTCTCCCCTCTCATCAGCCACCTTGGCCTCCTGTCTCTTGTTAAATCACATGCCAGGAAGGTTCTTCCTCAGGGTCCTTGTACTTGGCCTTCTCTTCCCTGGAACACTCTCTGCCTGGATATGCTAATGGCTTGTGTCTCACCACTTCTAGATCTTTGCTGAAACTTGGCCTTGGTGAGGCTTTCTCTAGCCTCCCTATGGAAAATTGCAGTATTCCCAATACACACTTCTTTCCTGATTTCCTATTCTCCTTAGCACTAGCCACCTTCCAGCTCTACTACATATGATTTCTCTTGTTCACTGTTTCTCCTCTCACTAGACTCTAAGCTCTGTGAGAGCAGGTTTTTATCTGATTTCTTGCCATGTCTCTAGTTCCCAAGTAGGTGCTTAATAAAAACTTCTTTAAAAATTGGTAAGAGAAATAAAGAGCAGACACTTAATAACAACTGACTTTTTTTTTTTGAGTCAGAGTCTCAGTATGTCGCCCTCACTAGAGTGCTGTGGTATCACAGTCCGCAGTGACCTCAAAGTCTTGGGCTTAAGTGATTCTCTTGCCTCAGCCTCCCAAGTAGCTGGAACTACAGGTGCCCGCTGCAGCGCCCAGCTGTTTTTTGTTGTTGTTGCAGTTGTCATTGTTGTTTAGCAGGCCCAGTCCACGTTCAAACCCACCTGCCTTGGTGTATGTGGCTAGTGCCCTAACCACTGAGCTGAAACTACATTTCTTTCCAAAGAGGGAAATGGGAAGATATTTTTGCTTTTCCTTTGAATTCAAAAACTACCTACGTGGAATTTTAGAGTATTTCTAAGAAAATAATGCTGAGATTAATTGAGTAAATGCATGATGTTTTGCTTTTACTGTTTTTGTGACTATAGTCTTACCTACTTGGGAGGCTGATGCAGGAGGATCCCTTGAGCCCAGGAGTTCCAGACTGGGGGACAGAGTGAGTCCCTGTCATTCTTAAAAAAATACAAGTTCCAGGCTGGGTGCAGTGGCTCATGCCTGTAATCCTAGCACTCTGGGAGGCCAAGGCAGTAGATTGCTTGAGCTCAGGAGTTCAAGACCAGCCTGAGCAAGAGTTGAGACCCCATCTCTACTAAAAATAGAAAAAACTAGCCAGAGGTAGTGGCTCATGCCCATAGTCCCAGCTACTTAGGAGACTGCGCCCAGAGGATTGCTCAAGCCCAAGAGTTTGAGGTTGCTGTGAGCTATATATAAAACCTTGACCTTATGAGGGAGAATACAAAGTTGCCTTGAAAAGGGGGCTTACTGATAAGAATCCAGGAGAATACCACACTGTGCTGTGTCAGAATGACATGGCACTGTGGGCTCTGGCCAGTGTTGGCAAACTGAGCGTCCTTACTGATGGGTGCCCACCTCAGGTCACCCTGCTGCTTCAGACTTGCCCAGGCCACCATGGACATGAAACAGGCAAATGCAACTAAGAGCTGCAGGTTTCCATGTGTGGAGGCAAAGAAAGGCCTATCTCGGTCTGCCAGGGTTAATGTCAACTTGACAGCCTTATTTACGATTGACAAACGGATCCAGGCACTGTTTATTTCACTAAATAATTTCTTTTTCTAGTTATGAAAGTGAGCATTCTCTGCATAAAACCCCCAAACCGCAGAAGTGTATAAGTGCACTTAATCTCACTGCCCTTAGATACTTAATTATTGGTATTTTGGTGCTCGTCCTCTTTAATAATTTAATGTTAAACTTGAGATTCTTTCAGCATGATTTTGATTCTCTGCAAGCAGTTAATAATTTGAATTTGGACAAAAATATGACTTCCATAATATTGCAGGTGCTATAACAACTTGAAATAGCTGACATGTAAGATGCTTTAAATTACTTTACCAAAATGGATTAGTATTTAAATAGCTGGCATGCCATAGCTCTTCTGGAAGCCCTGGTTTACTCCCTTGAAACCAGGTTGAAAAATAACATGAGAAATCTAGAAGAGATAGCATGGTAATTTAGGATGTAACACCTGCAGCATTTGTTAAACATTGTTTTGAATTAAGACTGAATTAGGGGGCGGCGCCTGTGGCTCAAAGGAGTAGGGCGCTGACCCCATATGCCGGAGGTGGCGGGTTCAAACCCAGCCCTGGCCAAACCTGTCAAAAAAAGAAGACTGAATTAGGAATTACATTGCTTACAAACTTTCCATGATACCTTACAAGTCCTTACAGGATCCTTATTTGACAGGATTTGGGGGGTATGTGTATGTTTTAACTACAAGATTTTGAATTAAACATTGAATCCTTAAAAAATTCTTGTCCTCACTATTTCATGTATACAAGTTGGTCAAACTCACAGAAAGAAAGAATAGTGGTGGCCCAAGGTTGAGTGAAAGTAGACAAGGGGAGGTGTTCAAGTATAAAGTTTCAGTAATGTAAGATGAATAAATTCTGGAGCTCTGCTGTATACTTTGTACTCAGAGTTAACAATATTGTACTATGCACGTAAACATTTGTTAAGAGGGTATATTTCATGTTCTTATCACATTAAAAAAAAAGTTGTGCTTAAAAAAAATTCTTCTGTCCAAAGAAATAAACTTTTTAATGGGATTCTTTGCATAATCTAGAATGCATTAGATGATGATGACATCCTTTGTTAAGCTCAGGTGACCACATACACAAAAGAAAACATTCAAGTCAATGGCAAGGAAAAGTGCTACAAGGCCCTGTTCTGGAAATTGCTATTGGTAAGCAGAGAATTAGCCAAAACATTAAGAAATGAATCTTTGTTCCCAATAGCCCACATGCCCTCAAGGTATGGATGTGAGTGGAGAACAATAGACAAGAAATGCGATCAAGGTTTGGTGCAGAACATTTGTTTACTTACTCTATGGTTTTTTGTGCTGTGAAGTCAGTGAAGATCTTCCTGCAAATAATGCCTCTCCCGTGTGAAACACTTCTTGCAGTTCTCTCAGGATCTCAGTCGGGAAAGTATCCGTAGTTCTTTTTGAAAGGTATCATTTTTATTCTCTGCATTGCAACAAAAGCCCCAAATAGTAACTGCTCATCTATTTTTGATGATGCCAGGGCATTGACAGGTGTCCTGGGTCTCCCCTGATTTCTCATATGATGCAGGAAACCCTGGTTTCCTCTCTTGAAACCAGCAATTCTTTTAGGCAGAGCTACCAGTAGATGGATTAGTTTAATTAGTAGCTAACTGTCCTTGAAATTCACTTCCTACCACTTGTTTCTTTTTTTTTTTTTTTTTTTTTGAGACGGAGCCTCAAGCTATCCCCCTGGACAGAGTGCTATGGCATCACAGCTCACAGCAACCTCCAACTCCTGGGCTCAAGCGAGTCTCCTGCCTCCGCCTCCCAAGTAGCTGGGACCACAGGCGCCCACCACAACGCCCGGCCATTTTTTGGTTGCAGCCATCATTGTTGTTTGGTGGGCCCGGGCTGGGATTCGAACCCGCCACCTTAGGTGTACGTGACTGGCACCTTAGCCGATTGAGCCACAGGCGCCGAGCCGACCTCAAACTCTTGGGCTCAAGTGATACTCTTGCCTCAGCCTCCTGAGTACTGGACTACAGGCGCCCGCCCCAATGCCTGGCTATTTTTAGAGATGGGGGTGTCTCACTCTTGCTCAGGCTGGTTTCGAACCTGTGAGCTTAGGCAATCTACCCATCTCGACCTCCCCCAAGTGCTGTGATTACAGGTGCGAGCCACCGCGTCTGGCTCACAGCATCATATTTTTGATAGCCAGTTTCATTAGGTGCTATTAAATGTGTTGTTCTAAGTGAGTCAAGGGGCATGATTTTACAGCAAAGTTCAGAAAAAGGAATTTGAGGGCATGAGGCTTTAGTCTTACTGCTGGTGGATGTGTTTGGGGATTGCGTCTGGCCTGGCGGAGAGGGGCAAGCTGCAGAGCCTGGTATGCAGGGTGGCCCTGGGTTTCATGGGCGCCTTTATATTTTGGTAAGGAGGAGGATTTTCTACAACAAAGTCAGGAATGGGCTAGAAGTGGACGTCACTCGGAGTCCGCAGAGCTGAGGAATGAGCTGCAGGCTTGTCTTCTGGACAGCCCTTTGTGAAGTCTGTGGATCCTGGCTGCTCTTCTCACACCCTGCTTCCAGCAGGTGTCGGGGTTCCCCTGAGCTATGAGGCCCTCATTTCACAGGTGCAGTTGTGTACCTGCTTTCTCTTTCAGGTTTGGGGCCAGGCAGGTGGCCGTCTCAATTCCTGCTTCTATCACAAAACATAAAAGGAAGTCAGTGACAATTCTGCTCATGTTTCATTACTCCCTTGCCCCCTTGCTTACTGGTGCCAAGAGGATCACGATTTATTTAGTGGTTTCTAGGTGCCAAGTACTTGGCTGATCACTCCATGTGCATTATCTCATTTAATTCTCACACCCCTATGGGGAGACATTTTATTATCATTACTGTTTTCAGATGAGAAAATTGAGACTCAGATTAGTAGCTTACCGAGAATCACCCAAGTAGTATATGGGTAAGAGCTTATGTTCTGATTCTTTTTTTTTCTTTTACCTGAGACAAGGTTTCATTTTGTTGCCCTGGATAGAAGGCCATGATGTCATCATAGCTCACTGAAGCCTCAAACACCTGGGCTCAGGTGATCTTCCTTCCTCAAACTCCAGAGTACTGGGACTACTGGTGCCTACCATAATGCCTGGCTAAGTTTATCTATTTTTATTTATTTATTTTTTAATTTTTTTTTTATTAAATCATAGCTGTGTACATTAAGGCAATCATGGGGTACAGTGTGGTGTTTTCATGTACAATTTGAAATATTTTCATCAAACTGGTTAACATAGCCTTCATGTCATTTTCTTAGTTATTGTGTTAAGACATTTATATTCTACTTCTAGATTCACTTGTACCCTTGTAATTACGATAGACCATAGAGGTGATCCCTCCAATCACCCTCCCTCCACCCATCCACTGGTGTGTGTGTGTGTGGGGGGGGTGTCCTCACCCTTATTTAGGTTGGTCTTGAACTCCTGACCTCAAGTGATCCTCCCGTCTCAGCTTCCCAATTGTCTGACTCTTAATCAAAGCTTTGGACCACCCACCATCTCTCTGAAGGGAGTTCTCTGACTTCCTGGATTCCTGGGTATGATCCACCCTGCTGACTTCCCCATCTTTTTTTCAGGATTTCCTGGATGCCAGTGTGTGTGCATGTATATGTGTGTCTGAGGGTTGCTTCTGGTTGTGGCATTTCAGCTTTTAGAACTCTTAACTAGCTTTGGTTTTCATTCTGAAATCCTGCTCAGATTCTCACTTTAACTATTTGGATTTTGATTCTTTCAAAAAAGCCTCTGGTCAGCACCCCCTACCTTCCACCACCTTTTTCTCCATCACACTTATCACTACACTACTGCTGCCTCTACCATCGGTGCGAACAAAGATTGAGTCTTTAGTTCACATACGATTTCTACAATCAAAGATGTCATTAAATATGGTCTACCAAAGGCCAGACATAGCAAAGCCAAGTTCAACCTCATGGTGACACGTGCAGGATAACGTATGCTGTAATAGAATATGTTAACATGGCAGTTTCCTTCGGATATAATAATATCCATGGAGACTTTGATAATAATATTGGTAGCATTTTATTGGCCTGGCCATGCCCCACAAATGGAGAATGTTAGTTATTTTTCCATGACCAGCTCCGGGTTATAAAGGATGTTATTAAATAAATCATTAAAGATAAGAAGATTCTTGAAATGGTAGGTATTTTCTGTGCCTAGTGATGAAAACCAAATATGCAGTTCCTGTTGCAGACGTGTATAACCTATTAGTCGGTTTCAAGAACACAATGGGATGAAATCAGTGACAAAAAGAATAGAAAATAAAATCCATTCATTCATCCCGCCATGGATTGGCTGAGAGAGAGCCAAGGTCATAGACGGGAGATAAGCTCAGGGCCAAGGCTACAGAGAGGAGGAAACCAGACGTGGAAGAATGAGCAATGATGGGAAAAGCCAGAAGCCCTGGGTGCTGCGTGGAATGTGGTCCAAGGAATGGGTCAGGGTGAGAAGTTCAAAATTAAGGCCTTGGAGAGTTGGAAGCTCTAAATTCCTGCATGGTACATGGAGTCTGTCTAGAGGACAGGGACCCAGCCTGGCATGGTGACTCAGTGGCCCATGAATGGGATGACTCACAAGACTCAGGAGTTACTCCTTCGCTAGGTTGTGGGTGTCTTACTTGCTTCTTACAGGATCTGAAATCTATTATTATAATAACTTTAGACACTTTCTAGGACAGCTTATCTCGAAAAAATTCAGTACAGCCTTGAGAATACATATGGTGAAAATAAGATGGAGTCAGTTAGGGTAGGGACGACAGGACACAGCTGGTCTGGTCCTTTTAGGTCCTACAGTGACCTCATCTCCTGTCTCTCTCTCCCTCTCTCTCTTTTTTTTTTTTTTTGAGACAGAGTCTCACGTTTTTGTCCTCGATAGAGTGCCTTGGCATCATCACTCACAGCAACCTCAAACTCTTGGACTCTTGGGCTCAAGCAATTCTCTTGCCTCAGTCTCCCGAGTGGTTGGGAGTACAGGCATCCACCACAATGCCTGGCTACTTTTAGAGACAGGGTCTTGCTGTAGCTCAGGCTGGTCTGGAAGCCATGAGCTCAGGTGATCCGTCCTCCTCAGCTTCCTGGAGTGGTCAGGAGGCCCTGTGTCCCTCATTCTTATTGTTTGGTAAATTGAGCTCCCACCCTAAAGATGCTTGTCTTGAGTAATTTATGAGGATTGATTTAGGAAATTAACTTTTGAATTGGAAATGTAACAGGTCAATGAGTTGTGCTGATCATTATTTAAAGTAAGAGTTAAGGTGGTCTTTGCTTTGAACTTTTATGTATAAAACTGGTTTTGGAAACAGAACAGAACAGTCTTGGAGAGGCTACTCTCACTGTTCTACAGAATCCCGGCCTTCTGACAACTAGTTTGGTGGACCCTATTCGTGTCTCTGCATATTGGCTGATGGTGACAGGGGCCTGACCGTCTTTGTAACAGCCTTATCGGTTGTACCAATTTTCTACTAGTTAATGGATCTTCTGTCATGATGAGTCTGTTCTTCACAAAGTTAAAATGGTTGCTTGTCACACCGCAAACTTAAACTTTCAATAATATCAATGTGACCTGGTTAGGTTGGTGCTTTTTAATGCAAAATCTCATTCAGTTCACAAAAACAGGATTTAAAAAATGTCATCACCTAGTTGTGATGTGTTAATTCAACGCAAAACTCAGTAGAATTTTGAAGCCCACGATGTTGGCACACCAGTTGGCTTGTTTTCATCCCTTTATGAGTACAGCTTGAAGAAGGCTGTTAGGACAGTGAGGAAACGTCCTTAAGCCCTGTAGGGGAAAACTTCTTTCGAGTAGTACCAAGTTTGGCAAGTCTCTAAGGTCTGGAGTGAAATACAATAAAATTTGCATTTATATAGCACTCCTGATGCCCCTGCTTTCTATGTGCAATCCATATTAAATAAAAACACAATTAAGAGTTAGTTCTAAAATACCAGGTCAAACATATCAAACAAAATCAGGAATGGCAATTAGTGCTAGAATACCAGAACAAACAGATGGCTATTGAGTTTGGAGTTAAGGAGAGAAATAGGATGTGTCTGCTGCATATCAATGGGGGAGCCATTCTGGAGCGTGGGCTGGGAGGTTGGGCCACAGGAAGAGCAGGTTTGGGACAGTGATCAGGCCTGGGCACAGGAATTATTAAAAATAGCAAAAATTCAACACAGCAAATGTTAGTGGGCAAGCATCATATGCCAAGGACTATGTCCTACGCTAAGGGTCCAGGGATAAGCAGATTTGCATTCTATTTTGAGCTGCTTATGGTCCAGTTTGTTTGTTTATTTGAGACACAGTCTCACTTTGTGGCCCTCAGTAGAGTGCAAGTGCTGTGATGTTTTAGCTCACAGCAACCTCAAACTCAGGGGCTCAAGAGATCCTCTTGCCTCAGCCTCCTGAGTATCTGCGACTATAGACACCCCATCCCAACAGCTATTTTGTAGAGTTGGGGTCTTGCTCTTATTCAGGCTGGTCTTGAGTTCCTCAGCTCCAGCAATCTACCCACCTCTGCCTCCCAGAGTGCTGGGATTATAGGCGTGAGCCACCGTGCTGGGCTATGGTCCAATTTAAAGGAATTGAGGATGTGTGCAACCACTTGGGGGACCTCCCCTGTTGGTGGCAATGTAAGACTTTTTCTAGGCATATAAATAAGCCCACGCTGCTCTCCCTAAAAACCCAAAAGAAATTAAGCTCCAGGTCCCTTATCTGTTCTGAAATCCCCAAATCTCTGAAAACTGAAAAAAGATTTTCTTCAGATGGAGCTGGAACTTTAAAGTCTTTATCTATGTGGATTTGGAGAACACTCTCCTGAGTGTCACGGGAATGTAAAAACAAGCATGCGCTCAGTAGTAAATCGAAACTAGTAGATGAACTAGTGTTCACCAGAGAGGAAAAAGCAATTAAATTCAAGAAGGGGGGAGGTGGGGGAGGCCTCAGCAAGTTCCCCCCCCCAAAGGGAACAGTGCACGGGGTATGTGGCACACTTCCTGGGTGAAGGGAACAACGACGACCCCGACTTCACCTTACAAACTCAAACACTGCAACCCTGTGTTTTTCAGCCTTTTTTAATTTCATGGCACACTCGAACCTATAGTTAAACTTCCATGACACCCTTAAATTATGTTGATCAAAAAAAAAAAAGAGTAAAAAAAAGGATATACTAACTGTGCTTTGAACTTCTTTTGAAAATAATTTAATTAATGATCTTAAGAATTGTCGTGGCACCCCTGAGATCCTCTCCCGTAGGGCATACCAGTGTGCCAAGGCACATCAGTTGAAAATCACTGATGTAACCTAATTGTGTGTACCCTCATGTGAATCTGAAATTTAAAACAAAATTTAAAAAAGTAAGATAAAAGGAATAAACAAGTAAAATTTTAAAAATGTCTTTGTTTAGTTGGTGGACATATTCATGTGATTCATTGTGGACATATTAATGTGTTTGATGGTGTGTCTTATCCCGGACTCTGCGGGGTGTGCCCCATCTGATGTAATAAAGTATGTGTACACTATTGCCTTTCTGAAATCCACAAGCGGTTTGAATTCAGGTATATATCAGACTTCAAAGTCTTTGGGTAAAGGAAAAGACTTGTCATGAAATGGTGTCTCTGAGCTTCTGTTTCCTCACTACTCCCTACTAATTCCTATTCAATATCTGGCTTTGTTCCTACAGCTACAGCTGAAACTTCTATCCCCAGTGATTCTTTTTGCTAGATTCCATAGCTGTATTGTTATTGCTTTTTCCCTTGCTTCTCTTTGACCTGGAGGCAAAGGCATGGCTTCCCCGTCTTGGGCTCTTCAACGCCAGGGAATCTCCACTTCCCTCCAGCCTTCCTAACCAAACCTCTGTTTTGTTTGTCTGCACCTTCCTTAGGTCAGTTCCCCCTACAGGCCTCTCCCCTGGTAGGTACTAATCAAAATTGGCACTGAAGGAATTCCCCAAGGCCTGGCTCTCTCCCCAGGAAAGCTCATCCATTCCCAGCTGTGCCAGCCCAGGAGACTCCTAAATCTACATATTCAGGTCGGACCTGTCACCACGTATTGTTCCAGATGTTTACTGATCTCTTTAGCTAATGGTCTTGCTAGCACCTCATTTTCCACATCTCCTTTCAAAAGTCTCACACACACACACACACACACACACACACTCACACACACACACTCACACACACACTCACACTCACACACACTCACACTCACACACACTCACTCACACACACTCACACACACACACTCACACACACTCACACACACAGACACACACACACACACACACTCTCTCTCACCTTTATAGGGTGAACTGTGTATAGCTCAGTTTTTATCCCAGCTGGGACTTGTCTGTAGTTTATTTGAGAAAAAAGAATGGAAAACACAGGGTAACCCACCCCACTGAAGCATTTAAAAAAACTTATGAGAAACTTATAACTATGTCCCTGGAAAAATAGAGAACTTCGAACAGGAATAACCCAAGAAACTTCTTACTCAGGCAACTATGGTTTCCTTTGAAATAAGATTAATTTTAAGCCTGTTATTTAAATCCAAATGTTTAAAAATGATTAAACTGTCACCTCTGTCTTATTTCTAAAATGAATAGATTCCCCTGTGAGCTTGTCTAGAGAGTGTGGTCCGCAGAGTGCAGCCCACTGGTGCCTAAAAGATAAATTCTGAAAAGGAAACAGGGAGTCAAGTTTCCGAGTCCCCCTGAGCCTGAAAATGGGAGAGATCCCTGTCTAGCCCTAAACGAGAAAATCTGGTATCAATATTCTGTTCCAGAAATGGTCCCTCATTTGTAAAATGTAATAATTTGGTTGTTTAAATTATTTGGGAAACTGAATCTTTGTCAAAGAAAAAGGTTGGGTGCAGGGTCCTATTGATTTTTAATTCTTCCTGGTGATCATATTTGTCTATTCTAATAACTTTGGGCTGGTTTGCATAGGAACAGTAATTTTCACTCAAGGCTACACATAGTTGCCCCTCTTTCATGAAGAGGAGGTCTAGTTCCCTTTGGTTGTGCAGGACTGCCTCACCCAGAGAGTTGACTTGTATTTCGAGTTGAGAGATATATTTTTTTAAAGTTCTAAATCTTGGGTAACTTGCTGGCTGATGTATTTAAAGTTGGTGTTCTGCGTGACTAGTGGACTGGCCCCTACTGCTGTGGACCCAGTTATGCTAAGGAAGAAACTGCCAGGGGACTAAACAACGGTTCTCAACCTGTGGGTTGTGACACCTTCGTAACCATGAAAATACATTGCAGCATTAGGAAGATTGGGAACCACTGAACTAGAAGCAAGAAATCAATTAGTACCTTCTCATTTATCTTAGGGGTGAACTAGACTTATTTCAATTCTTTTTTTGAAAGCTTGCAGTCCGGACATTTGCCAGGAATTAGCTGGTATTTTTCCATGATAGCCTAGGCCTGACACTTTTTTTCTTTTTTCTTTTTTTTAGCCTAGGCCCACCGGGCCTAACACTGGTTTGTCTTTTCATTCTCTTTACTGTTTTTTGAAGAACAGAAGTCTTTGATTTGATAAAGTCCAATTTATCACTTTAGTTTATTCTTTGTGCGTTTGCTGTCTTATCTAGAAAGTCTTTTTCTTATTCAAGGTCACAAAGATTTGTCCTTATATTTTTTTCCTAGCAGTTTCAGACCTAGGTTACGTGTGTAGGTCTAAGATCCAATTTAAGTTAATTTTTGTCCATAGTGAAAGGTACAGATTACAGTTTATTTTTGTTTTGAAAGTAGTCCCCTTGATTGCTCCAGCACCATTTCGTGAAAAAGCCATCCTTTCACTAAATGGCCTCTGCACTTTTATCAAAAATCAGTCATCTATGTCTAGGGTGATTCTGAACCCCCTATTCGGTTCCACTGCTTTGTCTCTCTCTGCACCAATACCACCCTGTTTTGATTATTAGGGTTTTATAGTAATTCTTGAAATCAGGCAATGTTCGCCCTTCAACTTTACTTTTCTTTTTCAAAGTTGTGCTGGTTATTCTAGGTTCTTGGCATTTCCATATTAATTTCAGGATTGGCTTTTCAATTACTGTGAAAGCTTTCTGAGATTTTGTTAGGAATTGCTGTGACTCTGTAAATCAATCTGGGGGCAATTTACATTTTAAAAATGTTGTAAACGTCTTGCCATCCACGGAAGAGGTTTACCTTTCCATCTACTTCTGTCTTCTTTAATAACCGTTGCAGACATTTTATAGTTTTGGTGTAGAGGTTATTGACGTCTTTATTGCTAAGTATTTTTCTTAACCTATTTTCTGCTGTTGTAACTGAATGTCTACAATTTCTTACAGTTCTGAAAGCTGGGAAGTCCAAGGTCATGGGACTGCACCTGGTGAGGGTCTTCTTTTTGCCTGGTAACATGGTAGGGGCATGATGTTACAAGACAGCAAAATTGACTTTTATAACAGACCTGCTCTGTGACAGTCCATTAATCCCTTCATGGGGGCAAAGCCCTCATAACCCAATCTCCTCTTACAAGCCCCATCCCATGATACTATTACCCTGGGGCTTAAGTTTTAATAGGAGTTTCAGGGGGAATAAACATTCAAGCCATAGCAGTATCTTATTGTGCACTGCTGGTATGTGGAAACACAAGTGATTTTTGTATATTTTCCCTGTATCTGAAATCTTGTAAGATTCACTCATTGGTTCTAGTATCTGCTGTGCCTGTTCCTTAGGATGTTCTACATAAATGATCCTTTATGTGCGTATAAAGACAGTTCTGCTTCCTTTGCAAAGCAGATGACTATTGTTTCATCTGGCCACATGGCAGTGGCCAGAATCTCTAGTACAATCTCTGCAGTAAGTGGTGAGACATCCTCGTCTTGTTCCTGATATAAAGGATGGAGCATCCAGTCTGTCACCATTATGTATGACACGAATTGGGTTTTTTCATCCATGCTTTTTATCAAGTTGTGGAAGTTCTGTTCTTCGTTTGCTGAGTGATTTTTATCAGGAATAAATCTTGAAGTATCTCCAATGCATTGTTTATGTCTATTGAGATGATCATACATGTTTTTTCTTTTGTCATTTTGTTCATATAGAGAATTTTATTGTTTTTTGACTATGACCCACAATTCTGAGTAAATCTCATTGGTTGTGATATGTTACCTGAAATAACTTAGGGGACCTGGAAAAACAGACTCGGACCCCCACTTAGGTTAATTAATTGGTAATTTATTTTACCTGCTGCAGGGGCTGCTGCTCCGAGAGACAGTCAGCAGCCCAGGTGTAAGGGTGAGTTACCTTTTATAGGCTTTGTGTAAGCATATTACAGAAGTGAAAGGTGGCTGGTTAAGGGGGGTTACAACTCAGGTAGTCATAGATACAGCAATGGAACGATAATTAATACAGTTTCAGTTGACAATGGATACATTTTATATCAC